>JANHGO010000633.1:0-39320 GCA_024606505.1 Aquila spilogaster
ATCCTATCCTATCCTATCCTATCCTATCCTATCCTATCCTATCCTATCCTATCCTATCCTATCCTATCCTATCCTATATCCTACTCTACTCTACTCTACTCTACTCTTGGAAAGAATGTAGCAGAGTAGAGATCTATCAGAGCCAGCATATGTCTGAAATGCATCAGAGAGACCTCCTTGGGAAGAGACAGGATGACAACATCCACCTAGAAAGGGCCTTTGAGGATTTCCACAGCATCCTTCTTCACCCAGAAAATGCTATATGAGGTGACCTCTGTGGCGACAGTGGTTGTAAGGAAATCTTCAGTCAGAGTCAAATCATAAGCAGCATAAGATATCCCAGACAGAGAAACATCACCAGTGTACTAAATGTAACAGAAGTTTCAGGAGGTGCTCTGATTTAGTTAACCACCACTGGGTCCACACAGGTGAGATGCCTCTAAATGTGAGACGTTCTGAATGTGAGAAGTACTGCGATTCAAGCTCTCATGACAACGGGCACTGGAGGGTCTACAGGGTCTACCCTTTATGTATACTGAGTGTGGGCAGTGCTGCTAGTACAAGGCTCAACTCAAGCAGCACTTTAATTTTCACCTGAAATAGAGAGCAGAACAACGTGGGTCTATGAGCATATGTGTCCTGGCTTTTAAAACAGGGAATATCGTGTATAAATTCTGTAGTATGACTGAAAGAAATGAAGGAGCAGGTATTTGTCATAGTGGGAGTATTTTGCTGAGGAGGTGGAATGGTGGTGGCAGGGTAGGGACTGGTTTTGGAATAAGCTTTCTGTCAGCAGCAATGTATTTAAGGAAGTAATGTGGCAGCAAGAAATAGGAACTTCAGCAAAAGTGTAATCTGATGCTTAAATAATCTGATTTAAGAAAGGTAAGCAAGACAAAAGGTCCCACCATCTTACTGAGAAGGCAAAAACAACAAAGTAGGCACCAGAAACTGGAGCCCTCATTTGGGAAATGAGTCACTAACTGAACTGCAGAAGAAAAGTTGTTCTTTATTCTCTCTGGCAGTATCTATAGATATTTTAGGAGCTCTGTTAAACTTGGGCAAAGATGTCCCAGTTTTCTGGTACACGTTGTAATATTTCAGCTCTTTGATGTGTTAAGTGCCTTTTCCTATTAAATAGAAGCTTTGCTCCTGTTGTTCTCCCCCTCTTCTTTCCTGTTTTATTTCTGTGTGCTTGAATCGTCCTTGATACTCCCACTTCACTGACACAGAAACCATGGCTGCACCCATCACCAGTCTCACTGAACATTAGAATGAAGTCTCACTAGCCTGGAAAAATAATGGGTGTTGCTGTTTGTGAAGCACGTTCTTTTTGCTTTTCTAAGCAGAGTTTGATAATTGTCTTCAGTAATAGTTTATTTTGCACGTTCTGAGAGCCTTGTTCAACTCTGGAGGCAAATGACATAACTATGTATGTATGTAAATACATGGAGCTGGTCTGGACCTTTACTAGTGGCACTACAGTGTTGCGGATTTTACATTCTTGGGAGTCCTTTGGAGACTTGTGGCCTGCTCAAAGCCTTCTGCCCAGGAACAGAGCGAAAAGAGAGAACTTTAGGGAAGCAGAGTGTGAATTATGGTGGCTAGATGGCAACAGATGGTAAATGCAAGGGCCTGGAGGGGAATGGAAATAGAAATGGAGAGAAACAGGGGGGAACAGAGTATGAATAGAGAGGGATGTAAAGTAATGAAGTGGTGAGAAAAAACAGTCAGTGGTGGAGGAGAATGGAGAAGAAAAGAATGTGAATGGTGAGGCTGAAAGGAAAGATGGCATGAACAGAGGGGCTATCACCAAACAGATTTTCACCAGAGAGGTTTGTACAGAAAGAGAACATGGAGAAAGGAGGAAAGCACAAACGGAGGGGACAGGACAGGAAAAGATCTCCATCAGAGGGATCCAGCAAGGATAAGAATCAGGAGTAGATGGAAACAGAATGCAAATCATTGTTTGGTGATGGGTGGGGAATGGGGCATGAACAAAGGTGCCTTCTCATTTATCTCAGCTTTAGCAATACTCTTGACACTCTTCACCAGTATTCTTGGATACAGTACAATTTGTATGGATGGAGAATGAGAGCTAGGCCCATCTTCCTGGAAATCCAACATTGTTCACAAGCCATGAGAATGCCAGTAAGCTAGTTCCACTCTCCTTGCAAATTTCTAATGCCTGAAACGTGGAAAGCTTTTCAGGAATTGGTCTTGGTCTTCACAAAGACCCTTAAATGCAGTCCTTTTGTCATGTGTCTCAGCTTCAGATCAGTTCTGAAATGAGACCTGAGAAATCTGAAACTGAGTTCTGAAATGTGATCTGAGACAGGCAGCACAGCTTCACTGAGGGCAGATTGTGTCTGACCAACATGGTGGCCTTCTACAATGGATTGACAGCATCAATGGACAATGGAAGAGCAACTGATGTCATCTACCTGGGCTTGTGCAAGGCCTCTGGAAATGGGACCCACATCACATTCTCATCTCTAAATTGGAGAGAGAGAGATTTGAAGGCTGAGCTGTTCAGTGGTTAAAGATTTGGTTGAAAGGCTGCAGTCAGAGGGTTGTTGCCAATGGCTCTATGTCCAGGTGGAGGCCAGTCATGAGTGGTGTCCTCCATGGTTCTGTCTTGGAACCGGTGCTCTTCAACATCTTTATCAATGACATAGACAGTGGGATGAGTGTACCCTCAGCAAGTTTGCTGATAACATCAAGCTGAGTGGTGCAGTTGACGCAATAGGAGGAAGGGATGCCATCCAGAGAAACCTGGACAGGCTTGACAGGTGGGCCTATGAGTACTTACTCTCCTCCTTCATGGGCAAATCATTCTTACCAAGAAGTATTCTGCACCTCAGAATCCTGTTAGGCAGAGAATAGACTTGTTTTTTACCAGTCTTTTGAAGAAATTTTAGGGAATGTGAGTAAAATTAAATGGCCTAGGATGGATCCATTTTTAGACTTTCATGACTGAAGCTAGCACAGAAGCAAAGCAGAAGCACATTGGGTGTTTCTTCCACCTTTGTGCATTGTGCAGTTGTTAGCATCTAGATAAGGGAGGGATGACTAATGTTGATAAAGAGAGTTTTTCCTGATACAGAATGGATTTGACCTCATTTTGGTCAATTCTGAAGCCTGGGCTTAATTAAAACTGTAGAAAGTCACACAGCTGGGCTAAGTTGATCCTCTCAGCCTGTGAATGGAAGACCATCAGGGAGATCCTTGCAAATTGCTTCCATGAGATCAACTGGACCAAATCATGGTCTCACTGGAGAATCAAAATATTTATTAAAAATTTCCTTATTTTTTAAAATTGGATGCCAAGGAACATGGGTCATGTCATAATGCTAATACTGCTGGCTAACAGTCCTCACATCGATGTGCTGCTCATCTATCTTGAGCAGAATGAGATAAATAATGCATCTTATCTGTTTTTAAACTCCAGCACACAGCAGTTTTCTTGGTGTACGTTCTATCCATGAATTTGCAACTCCAAATTTCTTCTGCAAGACTCTTCTCCTTTAAGTTTCTCCAAGCCTCCCCATTCTATAAAGGAATTACTAGCATATGGTGCAGCAGGGGATGGATCTTCTTCAGTATGAGATAGATCTGTGTGCTTATTAATAATGCAGAAGCTCTGCCGGAGATGTTGAGTGAAGTGATGGCATTCATTCAAATAACATTTGCAGCACTAGTTTGCTGAATATTTGCAAAACCTGCAATGGAATCTCAAATGACTTGTATCTCTGTCCTCAGAATATGACTGGAAGTTTTGGTTGCTATAGTTCTATTGCTTTGGATATTAGACAGTTAAACTAAAGAAAATGGTAATGTTTGCTTTGGGACAGTCTAATGTCTAGGACCTGAATAATTAAGATTAATAGAGACTTCAAGCTGCCAGCATATCTGGAATCAAGTCTGGTGAAGTGTTTCTGTTCACACCATCCTGAACAGAACATCCCATCTTTTAGAATTGTTTTCAGCAACTGAATTGTAGATTTAAAATAAAATGTTGAATCACTTCATTTTGTTCAGAAAAGGTGTTTATTCAGACAGTGTCTACATTTTTTGACCTAAAATCAAGTTGCATAGAGCCAGAAGGAAAAACACTGGAACAGGATATATGCATCTACAGGATAATGTTAACCTTTGCTTCCAGCTGAAATCTGAAAATAGTGTTATATTTATTTCCAGCCATGTTTGTTATTTCTCCAGTGTTCTCAAACATCTTGAATCTGCGGTGGAATGTCTCCAGTGACCAAGGCTGTCCTGCAATATTTTTCTCCTTTCCGTCTTATTGCAGCTATTGTTCTCCTGGGCTGACATCAAATTCGTTAAATCATAACTAGGAAAATGAGAAGGGGTGAAGAACAGACGTAACTTGGTTCCTTTCCCTCCACACAACTGCCCTTATCAAGGACCATGTTGCACTGAACTTTGTGCTTTTGGCTCACTCTGCCTGAATTTCCGTTCAGGTTGGAATGTCAGTACTACAGAAAACTGGACAACGCTCTTGAAAAAGTGAGCAAGATTTGTAACTGTTTTTGCTATCAAGCAGCTTCTACCTGCTGTGTGATGCTGAATGAGTAGGTTATAGCTTAGCATTATATGCTTGTGGTTCATAGTCATAGTTCTAGGACAAATTGTGCCTTTATTGCTTTAGAAAGCCTTAAAGAATGTGTGGAGTAAAAAGAAGGTCTGTGTGGACTCTTATTCAACATCTTCATGCTGCCCAAGTGTGGACCGTATGATAACATTACCCTGATCAGACTGCTCTTGACAAACAAACAAACATTTTGCCTTTATTTATTTCAGTTCTGGGGATGACTGAGGGTGCTTTTACACTTCTGTTTTTTTTTTTTTTTTTTGCAATTAAACACTTGGTAGTTATCTGCTGTTGCTGTTTACCCAGCTGCCCTCTGGCTCGCGGCCCTTGGTGGGGCAAGCCTCAGCTCTTCTTAGCGTTTAGGCCTTTTTGCTTTTTAAGTACTCCCTCCTCTGTGGGACTATGGAGGCAATCCACTGGCTGGTGCACCTCTTTGCCTCCTCCCACGTGTAACGGGGCACGTAGCCAAAATCCTTTTGTGCCTTTCTGTAGGAGAAAGTGAAGGGGGTGTTCAGCAGAGTGACGAGGTGGCGATTGGTGGAGGGGATGTACCTGACAAAGGGCCTGAGCATGAAGCTCACGATCTCCAGCAGCAGTGAGAAGTAATACAGCACTGTCAGAGGCATGGGGAGCCAGGGCTCAATTCCAAAGCCCAGCTCCTTGGTCAGCTCGTAATTGAGGTCTGCGTAGCTCATGTGAGGAGTGTCATCTGAGATGTAGTAGAACTGCCCCCTGATGTGTTCGGCTTTCTGTGGGACCTGCAAAGCTTTGGCTGCCTGCACGTGTGCCCAGGCAATGTTCCCCACATACACAGGGTTTACCAAAGCCTCCTTCCTGGAGAAGCGCAGGAAGACATTTTTATTCAGCAGACTCTTATCCAAATGACCTTGCAGAAATGGGCATCCTTCTCCAAAAATGTACATGGATCTCAGGGCACAGGTCACAAGCATGCCTCCATCTTTCAACATCTGTCCATCTGCCTTCAGCACAGATTCCTCTGCCAGCCTCTTACTCTGGGCATAAGGAAATTTGGATGTACTCTCATAAGGTGTTTCTTCATCACCGTTGAAAATTGGGTCACCCTTGCAGTTTGGGCCTGCCACCTCTATGGTGCTGGTGTATATGAAGTGCTGAACGTTACAACGAGCACATGCCTCCAGCAGCATCTGAGTACCTTCAAAAGAGAAACATGGAAGTTAGGTGGCATGTAGTTGAGTTAACTGAAAAAGGCTCCGGTCTGGAGCTTCCCAGGTAGGGAAAGGTGGGCCCAGGTCAAGGACAGCATCTCTGGCCCGAGCTCTGCCAGATCTCCCCTCTCTACAGCTGTAGGAATCCTGTCCTGAGCTGGACATGTTCAATGAAACTAGGCCTGCCCTGAACCTATACTTGAGAGATGTCAGTGTAGCTGCAGAAGTTTTACCTGGATGAACATTCAATTTTAATTATGTGGATTGTTTTTTTATGCTTGAGTATAATGTTGCTCTTTCTTGCACCAATACAGACACAAAGTAACTTCATTGACCATAAAGCCAGGGTCTTGTGCCTGTAGGTTGGATTGGCCTGAGGCTGACAACTCTCAGAAGTCTCCATCTCATCAGTTTTCCATTGTGTATGCTGAATACTCTGTTTTCAGCTTTTAGTATGCTCGTGGGTGGTTTTCTAAGCAGGGATAGAATTAATGTGGGACATGATGGTTTGCTTCAAAACCAACTTCACCCAATGGGAGTCCATCCATCGTTCAATGGGAATCGGAGGAGGGCTTGAAGAGAAAGACCTTATGTCAGAACAACATATGATACCATGTAGTCAAAAACCACAGAGTAATGTGTATGCCTCTATTTCTGGAATATCCTGGCTTTTGCTTTTAACTTCACTGCAGCTGCTCAAAATGAGACTTTTTGTATAACATTTTAAAAATATGGGATTTCTTACCTTTAATATCCTATCAAAATGCTTACCTCAAGGGTAGGAGAGGTAACCTGGCCAGTTCAAGGCCTTTCAAGTAGCCAGGAGGATTAAAATAGGAAAACACACTCGATGTGGTAATAAATATCTTAGTAATTTGTTTGAATTGCAAATTGACTCCTTTTTCTTCTGAGTTTTGAGGCAGAAATCACCTTATATGTTGCGCATGGTGTAATGAGAGACGTTATGTATGAAAGAGACAGTGCCTTTGAAAAAGAACAGGCAGCTCAGAGGCATTTGAAAATGTCTTTGGAAATGAAACATTAAGCCAAAATCAGAAAGGCAGTGGTAAAAACCTGGAGGACAAAATCCGATGCTAGCAATAAGGCACATAAATACGCTAACAAATCTGCTCAGTCTATTAGAACAACAACCAAAGGCAGCACAAAGCATCGCTAAGGAAAATATAATGATAAAAGAGGTTCAAAAGAGTGAGAAATATTGGCAGCAAAATATGGCCCCATTAACGAATAAGGGATGAGAAGAATTATTGAATTTAAATTGTTAAGGCACAAAAATTCTTTTTTCAAACTTGAACAAGGAAACAGAAGTTGAAACAAATGCGATGTAAATCTGTATGGGGCTGTAAGAAAAACTAAAGCCGTGCAAAGAAAGAGAAGTTGCACAGCCAGGAATAAAGTCACGTGAAAAGTAATTCCAAGCAAATCACTGCGTTTAGGTAACACACAATCCAGGCTCTTCTCAAAAATTAATTAGAAAATTATGGTATTTAAAAAAGTAATAGTTTAATTAACTATTCCTGCTACAGTGCTGTTTGAAAAATGTAGGAAAATGATAAGGAGTGGAAGAGCTGGGTAAAATCAAACAGGGAACAAGTTATAACAAAACAAACATAACACTGTCTTGGCAGTTGCTATCCATTTGGGTTCAATTTCATCAAAATAAAATATGCTTTATTTGAAAATAAAAGCTGAATGAAATGAAAAGGTTCTTACGGTAGTGAGAATTTAAGCATCTTTCATTTATCATGTGATAAAGTAAACCTTCCATGGACCCGGTCTGCAAATTCTAATTGCTCAAAGTCCTTCTTTCTTCTGAGTCAATGTTGCAAGAACCAAGACAGAACACAGACCCGAAATTCGGATTTACAGAGAGTACATTTTTGGATTACACTTAATTATTTTTTCCATTCCCTTCCTCCTAAAAATTTAATTTATTTCCCTTCCTTTCCTAAAAGGATACTGTACCTTTGAGGCATTGTGTGAAATGTGAGACTATCTCCACATCATGGCAAATTTAACTCACTGTTTATTGGTGTTCTCACACTCCCACCTGAGGTTTGGATTTGGAGATGCCACATGGGCTTGCTTTGTTGCGTTTCTTTCTTGAGATCCCATTTAAAAGGGCTGAAGTGCAGGGGTTCCCACTTGAGAATGTGGTTGCCAAAAGAAGTCCAACTTCTCAGAGGGATTGGACCCATCCCTTGCATGTTCTCAGGCTTTGCCAGTTCCCATGAGGGATCTGCTCACACCCAGACTGCTCCAATTTGTGGAAGATAAAAAGATCTAGGGACTTTCCCCTGCTAAGTATCCTATGTTTATAGGTCCAAATTAGAAGCCAGGAAGATCTGAATCAAAAACTCACTGGGAATCGGCTGGATTTTTTGTTTGTTTGTTTGTTTCTGTTCTGGTTTGTGAAGGTGCACATCTGGTTCCTGGGCACATTTTTATTACAAAAGTTATTCTTCTGGGAGAAGGAAAACTTTAATCGTGCACGTCGTGCATGCTTGTGAAGTGCACAGCAGTGTCTTCATTGGTCAGAAAGCCGAAAGAGCATCAAAGTGGAAATGGAAGGGAAGAGGGAAGAGAACTTTGATATTAACCAGCTGACCTTGTAAAAAAAAACCAACAGTTTGTAGCAGGACAAGTGCTCTCTCTGAACTACTCCCCCTGTATATTTATTTTTTCATACCACACAATGGACAGCTTTACAGGAACTTGCCTTTTTGATCTTCCCTCCGGCAGGGCCCTTGACAGCTACCTGCTGGGCTCCAATTTGTGGTCCCCGCCAACTTGCAGCTTTGACAGACCAGAAATGAAGGGGTCTGAAAACTGAATATACAGGTGATGGGCCAGGCTGAGACAACCAAAATGCCATCCCACTGTTTTAGAATGCATGTAAGAGAGACAGCACAACTACAAAGAATGCTCTCTTGCTCTGCACGCAGATGTGTAGTCAATACCAAAGTGTTGTCTGTAGAAATACGCTTTGTATTTTTCTGTGAGGAGGTCCTTTGTTTGTGGTAGAGAAGAACAAAGGACCAAGAAAGCTTTTCATGTAAATAAGAACATCTTCCCCATATGCACCAGCACACACAGAAGGCAGGCAGTGCCCATTCACAGCACAGAGGGACTGTGGATCAGAGGGATGAGGACGAACTTGTTCTTTTCAGAAATATATTGAAATTTTGTGACAGGCAGGGGCCTGAGAAAGGTGTTCTGCCCTCTCACCTGTCACGTTGACTTCCCAGATCAGCTGCTTCTCCACGAGGCCCAGGGTGTCGATGATGGATGCCGTGTGGATGACGAGTGAGACCCCCTGACAGGCACGGTGCAGGAACTCCACATCTCGGATGTCCCCTTCCAGGATTTTCACCTCAGTCTTGCCCTGGAACTCTGCAGAGGCAGAAGAAAACAAAGCAAAGTCCTTCTGGGCATCCTAATGTGAGTGCTGGCAGGAGTGATGGAGGACTGTGTGCTTGATGAAGATGGCAAAACAGAAGGCATTTTCCAATGGCTGTAACGTCAGGGGCTAACTGCAGTGCTATAAGGCCTACGTTGCCAAGTCTGAGGCCATGCTGTTCTGATGGGAATCTGGTGGTCTGCCTGCAGCTCTGCCATGGGACATGGCACTAAGGACATGGTTGTCTTTACAGCAGGTCCTCTCCCAGGCCTGCTGTGCATGCACTAGAGGGCTCCCCAGGCACAGGCAGGTGCTGTGTCTTCTTCTAGCTTCAGTGAATGTATATAAGGCAAGGACTTGATTAATTTACACAGCTTTCTATCTTACTGGCACACGTTTGGATTTCTTGAATAGTCAAGAGTAGAACCAAGTCATTTTCTGTCTGACTGAGCTCTCCAAGCAACTTATATTTGCAATATCTTTGCAGAGTCAGGGTCATAGTTAATAAGACACAGGTGCTATCCTGTGTTCTTTTATTTTACAGAGCTCACTTATTTCCTAGGGCTCTGTTTTCAGGTGGTTTACACTGACCTCTACCTGTATGGATGGGGATAGGCTTTTTGTGAAGCATCTGATAGGCTTGCTTGAAAAAACATTAGTCTTTGCACAGTCCATGGAGTGATGTTCTCCACCAGTAATACTTTGTGGGGATGCAGTAATCCAAAGGACTGAAATATGTGGTTTTCACAATGTAAATTCTGACATCCATGCACTTTAGAGTGGTCATCGTGCCTGGGCACGGGCTAGGCAAATTGAGGGTTTTACACATGAAAATCAAAGCTTACAGGAAAAATATAATAGGAACTGCCTTTTATAAATCTGATCACAGAGATGAAGGGTGTCGGTCATTGGAAAGCTGCGGTCCAGCTGCTTTGTGCCTTGCTTGGGCTTGCAATTGAAGTTGTGGTTATACGAAGCTGAGCTGTAAGCAATGCTCTCTGCTTGCTACATGGTAGTTTTTGTTTGGAAATGTAATGTTTACTTAGTAAAATACCATGTCCTGTTGTGAGCAGTGTCTGACTCACCAACCCAGTCAGATTATTTGCCCTACACTCTCTTTTCTATAACGTCTTACACAAGAGAGCTCTCCTCTATCCTGGGTAAATGGATGGTTCATTAAAGCGATCTAAATTCTCTCATTCGTAGGGTAAAATTAAAAACTGCATCGTATTTGCAGTTGTATTTTCATTTGGAAAGGGCAGTGTGGGTTACTGGTTTCTTTAGCCCAGGGAGGTTCAGATGTTTGTTTATTCTGTTCCCATTTCAGCTGCAGAGTTTTTCTACAGCTATGTTACATTTCTTTTTTGAATACGGTGAAAAAGGTAAACCTACCACATCGAACTAAAAACCAGGAGACTTCTCAACTTTCTCCCAACAAAAGTCCTGAGGGAAATAAAAAACACAACCACCAAACTAAGCCAAAGCAACAACAAAACAGAAGAAACAACAAAGCACCATTCCTTCTCCCTCTACTTTCCCTTTACTTTGAAGCAGCTCTGGGTTAGCAGTGCAAAAACCTGAACTGCACGGGTATTTGTAAACAAAAAGAACTGCATAACTGAAAACAGAAATGGTATAATGGAGATGAGAGGTAGGAAACTTGAGGCACCAACTACCATGTTCCATACGACATTAATTCTCAGCCACAGAGTACAACAGAGCAGGCCCCAGCTTGCAGCACTTTGCATTGACAGGACCCTCCTAGACTCCCTGTGGGTGTGGAAGACAGCACATGCCACCATTCTTTACTGTCTGAGTGTGATAGCAGGAAACTTGCTTCAGTAAAAGACAAGTGTCCTTGAGTACCCCCAGCAGAAACTGGCACAAAGAGCTGTAACTTGCACATGCTCCTGTGTCTTATTAACTACGACCCTGACTCTGCAAAGATGTTGCAGGTATAAGGTGCTTGGATAGCTCAGTCAGACAGAAAATGACTCGGTTCTGCTGCTGGCTATTCATGAAATCCAAACATGTACCAGTAAGCTAAAGTCACTGTAGTGAAAATATTGCAGGTGATAAGACTGCGGCCCCATAGTCTGCAGCAGCTTTGTGTTTGGAGTAGGGATTACTGTGCTAGAGAAGGGCTTGAAAGGGAATGGCAGGAAGCTACATCAGATGTCCTGAGCTCAGGCACTTGAAGACATTTAGCTATAGAAGCTGATAGAAGGACCAACAGTCAAAGTGCAGGGACGTAAGGCAGTTCAAACACAACTGAACTGCATGCCAGCTGCCCCTACTGCCTGTTCGTGGGGGAAAAAAAAGGGGAAAAAAAGCTCTGATAACTGATTTTTCCTGTGCTGGTCAGATAGGCAGCAGGAATGTAGCAAGAGTAGGAGAAGGCAGCGTCTGGGCAATGTTCTGGGGAGGGAAGGGGGAGGAGAAGGAAAGAGGGCACAGAGCTGTTCCGTGAACACAAAAGGAATGGCGAAACCTCTGCTGCAGCCCAGCCAGGACTGTGCTCACACACGCTACTGGTGCTGCAGGAGCCTGTGCAGCTGCAGGCTTTGTCACTGTGGGATCTGCCTGGAAATCGGAGCAGAAAGGACTACTGCAAGGCTCAAGGGCATCTAGCAAATCCACAGAGAAATGGTGAATGAGATTTAATGAGAAGGAAGTTGCATAATGGTCGTATAAAACCATTCTAAAGACTTGTGCAATTTGCACCAGGTTTATGGTGTACAGTTACTATTTTTTCAATGGCATTTAAGTACTTTGTAGAAAGATAGCGACTCTTCAGCAAATTATATTGAGATACTCCCTAAGGGTTCCCACAAAGATAATGTCAGCGTGGAGAAAGAATAGCTCTGAGGACATGATGTGATGGAGGAATGCATGTCAATTAAATGTCTGTCAGATAGGCACTACAGAATATGATTGAATTTAGGTACCCATGTGGTTTTCTATAGAGGTGCTCAGGATCCCAGGAAATGGGATACAGTGAAGTACAAAATAGTTTTCTGAGCTGCTTTCTCTACCACAGGCTGCTTCTGACAGTGGCTGTACCTCTCTTTTATGCTGTTTCCAGCCCATTCAAACAAACAAAGCCCTTTGAAATGGGTTCTGCCTCTTCTGCACTTACCACCAATGTTCTGCTCTCCAAGCAAGTGCAATAATAATAATAATCAAATTTTAAGCTATATCTGCAGAAACCTCAGCCAGTACTGAGAGTGCAAAGGGAAAGTCAGGATACAACAGAAGCCAGGCTGAAGGCAGCTTGTTTGCTGCACTGTCAGTACATTGGTTTCTCTTCCTATCTTAGCGAATCCTCAGGGCCTGGCAAAGAAAACTTTTGCTATTAAGTCATATGCCTGATTTCTGTGCTGGAGAGAGAAAGAGATAGGGATAAAGCAAAACATCCTTGAAAGAAAACCTGTGCCCGCGAAGCTGGGTTTGGGTGGGAGGTAAGCGCTTCCAGCCAACCACCTGAGACAAAAGCATGCATACTCGCAGCTCACCATGCTTGCAGGATGGTACTCACTGCCAAAGCTCCAGAGTGCCTCCCTGCTGAAGGCTTTGTCCAGCAGCCGGATCTCAGCCAGTGCCTCCTCTTCTTCCAGCAGTAAGTGAACGATCCTCTGGCCCAGGAACCCTCCTGCACCGGTCACCAGGCAGCTTACCCCCGCCAGCGACATTGCTCTGGTTTGCTCCTCTTTGGCAAATTTGTCTCTGTAGGGCTTTGAGTGCCCAGGTCACCTCTTGCCTGAGAAAACAAACACGAGGCATCAATCCCCGGAGACAGATCAAAAACCAGAAAGAGAGGTTATTGGAAAGCAAACTGACCCTCACATTAAACTACAATTTCTAAAGCATTTTTCTTTTTGCTAGCTATTGCTACCCAGTAGTAGCCTATGCTACTTTCCCATGCAAAGTAAAAGCTATTTACAAACTATTGCAAACTAAGGATGTTAACAAATCTGAAAGTGCTCAACCTCAATGCTAAACAAACCCCACCAGTGTCCGCTTCAGTTCCTCCTCTCTAGCATTCAGAAGGCTGTGGAGGAGATTCGCCTGTATTTATGCACCGCACCACTCAATTACTTTTATTCTCCTCCCTCTTACACGTCTCCTTTGCTACAAACAAATATGATACTTCCACCCCTCCTCTTTCAAAGAGGAATGTACTTGATGCAATGGGGTCTGAACACCCAATTAGACCTGGTCCCATATCCTAGAAGCAAAAATCCTTGTTCTGATCATTCTCTAGCTGTGCTTGCTTCTATAATAGTAATAAGGGAGAGAACATTAAATCTAAATGTAAATAGCAGGAGTAGCTGTTTACACTGTTTGTGGACTCTTTTTGGGTCCTGATCTCCCCCATTATAGTAGAGATGTCTCATTCTGTGCAAAACAGAAGATTTTGTACTTGTTTGGAATACATGAGGCTTTTGGAGTGATGAAATGATCTGAAGTACAGAGTGGTTAAATAAAAGCTGCTGGGAAGGTTCACCTCTGAAATGTCTGGTGTGGAATGTCTGTTAAAATAAGGGTGTGGCTGGCTCCACAGTGAATGGTGTCATTATTTTCTACGTCACCAGAAAAAGGGGAAAATGCTCAGTTACTTCTCAGTAGGGTTCCATCTCAGTTTTAGCAAAATTCTTTCCAAGGGTGGGACCAGGGTAGGGCTTAGGCGCCAGCTTGAAGCACTTACCATCCTCATTGCCTTCCCAGGTTGTTGTGTTCTAGTAGTATGCCCTGACTTCTCCTCTTTCTCAAACATGGACAGTAAGGCTGAAGCAAAGTGTTGAACAGGTCACCATTTAAAATCTGCCAAGGGAAGTTACAAAGAAGCCCAGCAGCACAACTTATTATACTGAAATTGCTGTAGAGCTGGAGTGGATCTTTAAAAATGCTTTATAGTGTTTTTGCAACTAAACACTCCTAAACTCCCTGTTTTATTCTGTGGTTGTGATTTTTGTTCACACACGAAAGAGATCCCTGAAGAAAAGGTATAGAAATTCCTTCCTTGTCATTATTCTTTGAGAAAAACTGTGCCTTCAAATAACAACAGGAAAACAAAATCATCTTTGTTCCAGGAGAGGAGAGCCTCCGGCTGACACAGATGATAAAATTTTGGCAACTGTTTCAATGACACTGCCCTTGAAATCCTTTCCTGACCCCAATAAAGCTTTGCAAAAGAAATTGTTATCTGTATTTCTTTCCTTGTCTCCTCTCATACAGGACCTTGATTTTGTGTCTTCTTATCAGAAGCTGGCGCAAATTAATTTCGTGCAGTGCACACAATTGGCAAGGAAAAATGTACTGTATAAAGACTCAGAAATGGTGCTTCATTTTTACCTTTAGAAAGGAAATAAAATGCCCTAAAGGTATATTACAAAAGGACCCAACACAGCAGAGCCTCTTAGGATATGAGACATATTCCTACACCGTGCTTACCCACCAGTATACCCAAGTTCAGCTGGAGCTTGTGAAGCAGCTTCCCTGAGCAGTGAGGTTAGAGCACGCCTGACTCCTGACCACCAGGAACAACCTGAAAGAATTCAAGGCTATACCGTGGGTTTGGAATTTGTAAACTAAACCATAATTTAACAGTGTGTACCAAGTTCGCCAACACTGCGTTATGTGTCAAGGCGTAGTCATTTTTTAACTATGCTGTCTTCCTCCTCCTTGGCTTTATCACAAAGCAAGGCCTTCACAATCTGACATTTTCCTGGTGTACGCAGAGTGGATGTCCAAGAGCCACGTTTCAGAAAACTAGAGCTTGCAGATTTGGGCTCCTGCGGGATAATTGCTACACATATAGACTAAGCAGGTGTTCTGCTATAACTGCAACCTGTTGTGTCCCATTGCACCCACGTCCCCCAGTCTACTGGCCCAGGAACTATGTTTTTTTTCATATCGAGTGAACATGTTTCTTAACAAGATATGCTTGTAAGCTAAAAAAGGCTTGCATGCTGGGAAGGAGGATATACTTTGAGATGTAGATTTACTCAAGGAATGGAAACATTTTTTAGTCTCTTCTGATTGCACATTGACAAGGGGCAATAAGACTTAAATAATTAACTTTTGGACAACCATACTGAATAAAATTCTGAGTTAACACACCTTCATGTGGTGAGGAACAGTTTTAAGACATGCCAGCCAAGGCCTAATGATCATCACCTTAAGAGGCCTCAGTGTTTCTGAGCATTCAAGCCTGACAGAAAAAAAAAAGCTATCTCAGTAGCATCAGTTTCTTTTGGCAGAAGGGAGAAAGTGAATGTGAACTTCTTAATCTTCAGGATCAGAAAGACTTCAGTATTCTTTGTTCATGTGTGTTGCAGCAAATGAGTTGGGCAATTAACTGGAAATTAACATTTAGTCTCATTTTCCCTTTAGTTTTAGGCAAAAGTGTATTTCCTCAAGCGAAACTGATGAGTGAATTACATATTCAAAAGTCATAGAAATTTGCAACATATGCCAAAGGAAGATGTTTAATTTGGATCCACGTTGTAGATAAACTACCCTTGTAAATAGCCTGACTACCCATGTCTGCTACATCCTTCAGAGATGCTCAGGAGCAGCAGGGTTTGAGTAGGCCTTAACATACGTGTTTGCAGTCTTTCTGGACACAGCTTTTTTGGAATATTTGACCTTGCTTGAATTTTTATGTGAGATATTCACAACAATCAAACACAGAAAGCAGCAGGACGGAGTGTGTCTTTGGTATGCAGTGGCAAAGGTTTATTCCAAATTGTAGAAAACCTCCAAAATCTTGGAAAACTTGAGGAATAGGCTTGTACAATAGCCTCTCAGCCTGATGGAACCCCACGAGCTCTTCTTTTAAGCTCATTCGCCAAATGTTTTTCTTTTTTTTTTTCCCCAGAGAAAATGCATTCTGACACCTCTTCGGCAGAGATTTAAGTGCTATCTCAGCAGCTCCATGGTAGCAAGGCAGGGTACAGATTCGATGTGCTGCTCTTATTTTGTGATTATATCGTTGCTCCCCAACAATTTAGACTGGAAGGAGCTTCTGGAGATCTCAAAACAGCCTCAGGTTAGATGAGGTTGCTCAGGGTCTTGGGCAGTCAAGCTCTGAATGCCTTTAAGAATGTAGATTTCACAAAGCCTCTGGGCTCCTCTTGCAGAGTGTGACCACTCTCATGACAATTTTTTTTGCACTTTCAAATTGGAATTCCTCTCACTGCAATTTGTACCCACTGTCTTTCATCCTTTTTCTGTGCACATGCAAGAAATAGGGCTGCAGGTTCTATGTCCCCACACTTGTGTAGTAAAAGGCAATGGTAAGATCTCCTCCACCAGCTTTAACCTTCTGAAGCTAAGGTTAACAAACTCAGTCTATGTGGTCTCTTCTTGTACAGCCTTGAAGTCCATCAAAGGGTGTGATGTGCTATTATTCATGAGTCTTATCTGCCAGGCTGTGAGTCTGCCCACAAGGTTTGTTATTACTGGAACAGAGAGAAAGGCCTCCATGTGAAGGCCTCTGCAAGATTACTGCAGACACTCTTATCTCTGTGAGAAATTCGAGTCTAAACAGCATGAACCAACATCTCTTTTCTGTCTGTCTAAGGACACTTCGAAGTAGGGCATACACAGAAGGTCACTTCTTGGTAGCTTGGCTCCAAGTGAAGTGGGCCATGTGACTGGTACCAGTTGCACAGCTCACCACCATGAACTGGATGTATGTGACCATGGTGCAAGATTTTTCTCTTTCTGCTTAGCAACTGTTCTGTGCGTCTTACTAGAACAAAGTAGTGCCCACAGCACTACGGGAGAGTACAGCTGGGGCACTCAGATCCCTTTCCTTTGCTACTAGTCACTGTTGTGTGACATTGGCACGAGCTTGACAAGGAAAATCTTGCCTTCCCCTTAGACCCACATTTGTATATTAAAGAAGTAACAGTGGTATTACAGTCTTGGTTGGTCATACTGCCCAGTTCTCAAAATTCCCCTTGACTGTGGAGGGGAAGGGATGGCAGGGGACAGCACACATAGGGCCCTGAATTCTGCTTGGTGTCTTAAACAAGAGAGCTGCACAAAAATGGTGTGGCAGGATGTTGGAAGATCCAGGACTTCATCATGACTCGGTGTTTTTGTTCCCTGGTTGTACAACTCAGAAAAACCTGGAGAACATCCAGCAGAGAATAAGTGGAAATGCTGGATCTCTAGAGTCCCAGAACAGCACCCTGAGCAGAACTCTACTTGATTTTCCAGAGTTGTCTTTAGACTACAACAATATTCGTACTAAAATGTATGATCTGTACTTCATTTGGCTTTTCTGCAATATCGAGCAAAATAATGACAGGATCCAGTGATTTAATTGGCTTAAAATCTACCACAGACTACACACAGGAAAGTGTGGTACAATCCTAGTTTTACCTCTTGTGTATCATGTGAGTCCTTAAATCCACTTCTATTTCACCATCAGTTCTCAATCCCTGCACAGGGTGTAGAATGCCAGGGAGCAGGCAGAACAATCCCAGTGTATGGGCATTACCTGGAGTACTTCTATGTACACCAAGGAGGCAGCAGGAGGGCCTGGCAGGGATTTTTGAGTCCTGCAGGTTGAGGCACCAGCTGGGTGGTGGAGCCTTGGGCAGCAGTTCTGGAATCACATATCTTCACACCAGCTGAGTCCTGCTTGGCATGACTCAGTCCTTCCTATTCTTGCAAAACCAGGGGATTAGCAGAGAGGAGAAAGAAGCAATTAGCTGCAGGGGTACAAGAAATGGATCCTTGTGTGCATGGGAAAAATGGGAGGTGCATAAAGCAGAGGATGTACCCAGAATCTTGGCACCCCTCTGGCTCTAAATGACATTTGGCATCCTCAGCATGCTTTACCCATTTAGTGCTGTCCTAAAGTACCAAAAAACCCAGTGTCTGTCTGACGTTAAAATTTCCTTTAAAGAAAGCAAAGAGCCAAGTGTCTTAGCAGACATTTTTAAGATTCCATTGCACTTTTAAAGATAAAAAACATTATCAGTTTTCATACGTAGTTAGGCTTATTTAAAAGACTTGATTAAACCTGAGTAGTTAAATCAGCTGAAGTCTTTCCAGAGATTCAGCTTATTTCCAGTCATACTGGCCCAATTCCCCATTGATTTACACATCACAACATATTTATAGGAAAGACCAAAACTCTACACAGGAATTACAGCTATTTTAGATGAATTCTGTTTATGGCTATACTTGGACAGCATTACACAAAGATCAAATACCAATTATTGTTAAGCTCCTCCTAGGCAGAAGAGCTCAAATGCATCTTTGTGGTAGTATGTTGTAGCTGGCGGATTTGGAAAAGAAAAATGGTGAAAATCACCTTCTTGGTATTCCAGAGGCTAAAGCTGATTACAAATAGCACAAAAATAAGTTCCACTGCTATGTATAAAAATTCAGCATGCAAACCACTCTACAAGAGCCTGGTGGGAATGTACGCATGAGATGGCAAAAACAGACTGGGAGCATGGAGTCAGACATTAGCAGGAGATAGCAGCCAATTTGAGGAGCTTGGAGGGAGGAGGTTGTGGCTGCTTTTCAGAGGTTTGCAAAGCTCTGTGACACTGGGGGCTTGTGGTATCTGGGGATATATAAAAATAGTAGCCTAGGTGAGAACTGAAAAGTTGCTGAAGAAAAATAATGGAGAAAGGGGAGTGGCAGGGGCAGTGAGATGATGAAGGGAGATGGAATGAGGAGGGGAGGGAAAAGAGAGACTCCGTGGTGCCACTGAAGACTGTGTTCTAAGAAATGCTACTGAAAAGGAAACATCCATGTGAAAGAGGACTAAGAGAAAGCAAACAAAACTCCTGGTTGTTGTTATGGACCCATCACCACCAGTGATGTCCAGTGGGTGGCACAGACAAGGATGTGCTTCCTCATGGGAAGGCAAGACACATCTCAGTGACAGGAAACAAATGAGCATGCATTTCTGCTCCTCAGAGGTGTATGCTGCTTGCATGGCAGCAGGTCTGGGACTGAAGAGCGTGTACTGCTGAGGTGGCACCAGCAGCTCCTGCCTATCTGCATTAACTCATCCATGGGCAAAGATACCAAGAAGCCAGGAGTATCTGATCCATTTATCTGATCCATTTATCTGATCCATTTATGCACTGTCACAAACTTATGCTGTACTTGGAAGATGCGTGGGTCCTGAACACTGTCCTGATGAGTGTACGCACCACATTAACCATCTGCAGGAGGAGATGCGCTCTGCAAGGAGCAGAGCCCATTGCTTTTGTCACTAATCACTTTGTTTCTCTGCATTTAGAAGACAATACCTACTCCACCTTAAAGGGGAGATAGAGTGTCTGTTATCTGATGTATCTAGCTTCTGTACCTGCTATGAGTTCATCCAGGAAAGCCCAGGCTATGGGAAGATACAGCCACAATGCTGCCTGGAGTAGAGAAGTATGTAGCTTGAGCTGCAGTCAGACTGCAATCTGGCTGCCAGACAGAACTGATTTTGGGAGTAATGCCCAACACAGCTAATGTCAGGGAATAGTCAGTTTAAATTATATGTATTTCAGCAAGTATCACTATTGGAAGTGCTAAAGAACTCATTGGTCTCAAAAAAGCAAACAGTGGTTGCTGCTAATACAGAGCCTTTCCTAATTGCCTCAAGAGTTTCCTGAAGTCCTTCTCAAACACGTTATATGTTCAACATTTTCACTTCTTTCTCTCTCTTCAGTCTGTTGCGGAACCTCAGCCATTGGCTGCTTCTGTTCAGGTGTTGCAGGAGACTGTTTACAGCTTTGAAAACTGAACCAGGTCTTGGCCAATTTCTGAGATGTTGGCACAGCCTGAAATAGATGAAGAAATGAAACACATTGGTGAGAGAGAAAGGTCTGTGGATATAACTTCTCTGACTCATGGCCTACAGGCCTTATCTTGTGTGAGTTGTGTAGGGGTAGGTTGGCATCTCAACAGCTCAGGTCCTTGTCAATCAATGACACCTTCACCTTCGAGGTTAGGCAATGGGCTTCCAACACAAGAAGAGCTAGACATGGTAAAAAAAATAAAAGTTAAAAAAAAAAATCCTTACCCCAAACTGGGGAGGGAAATATCTGATTCAGCCAGAAGTGAAAGAAGACAGAAAGGACAGAGGGCTGAGAGTCAAGTGTCTGGAGGTGGAGATTTACAGTATTGTTTCATTTGGTCAAGTCTGAGTGGAATTGCACAGTCCTTCCAAAAGGCCCCAGCCATTATTGATGAGTTTGGCACCCATTTACAAGTAAAGTATGAGAGCCTTTTGGAAAAAACTTGTAGTAGTCTTTACTAGTGAAAAAGTAGCCACCCAAAAAGCAGACTATGAAGAAATCCCCAGTGGGATTTCAATCCCAGTCTTCTAGTCAGCATTGCTGTCCACTTAGTTTTATAGTCACTGAAAAATGGAAGTCTTTAAAACATGATAAGAATTGCGACAGAACCTTTTTGTTAATGCTTCAATACTTCTGCACTGGACCCTATTGCTTTACTTGTTCGTGTACATAACTGGAATCTACACTGTGCAAATTTGCTTTCCAGTGCAGGGTCAAACGTGGCAGACAGAGGTGGGAACACAGGTGAGAAACAGAACTAGGGACAACAGTAAAATCTCACAGGAGACACAGAGGATTTTAAGCATGTGGAATGCAGAGATTTGAATCTGCACATACGGACCATATTCTGTAACAGACAGAGAAATAAAATCTACGTTCAGTTTTTTTGAATTTTTCATGTGTCAAAAAAAAGAAAAAAGGCTGTACTTTACCCTGGTAAAGATGTAGTGAAATACTGGACAGCATGCAGTTCTCATCAGAACAGAAATTCCAACTTCTGCTCAGCTCTATTGAGCAGTTTTACATTTCTTTAACTTCAATTTGACCAGAAATCTGCTTTCACATACTTCCTTGCAAACTTCACTGCTGTGACACCTCAGATGCAAAGCAGTTTTGTAGCAGCTAAAGCATCATCTTAAATATAGCAATTAGAGCCAGCACAATTCACATGGATTCCTTTTCTGTGACCATCAGGCTTCTGATTTTAGATGCCGTGCACATGAAGCTCCAATTGCAGGCCAAACCACTGTGTCACTGATTACAAACCACCTGCCAAATGCTTACCAGCTAAGGCCATTGACAAACGAAACTCATCGTGCAGAATCCTCAGAACATCCTGAAGACCTTCTTCACCCTGCTCCAACAAAGAAAACAGTCAGGGAGAAAGGAGCACTGGCACAGAGCAGTGCCACAGGATGCCTGTGCAGTGAGAGCTGGGACAGTCCCTCAAGGCAGTGCCAATTCCTGTCTCTCAAACAGATGAATGATTAAAATGATATGTTGGATGTGCTCAGCTCATCGCAGATTAATTCAGGTGTTTTTCCTTTTGGGATACATCTGAACAGGGAAAGAAAACAAAGTTGTTTATCACTTCTGTCATTTTCTAGCTGTTAGGGTTTTTTTTTTTAGTTTTCATCTAACCTCAGCCAGTGGGCTTGCTTTAAAATGTCAAGTCTTGCACTGCTGACAGTATTTTATGAAGTAATGAGAGTTTCATGTATGGTAAAGCTTTAAAAATTATAATTATTCTCAGGTATATTTTTTATTTTTATTTCTTGCAGGGAAAAATGCTTTGGGTGCAGTCTGTATCACAGCTTTCTCAGGTCCTCCCTCTATTGTACGCTAAGATAATACCACTGAAGAACATTTTTAGAAATACTCTAAGGAATACAATACTAAAACATTGAACTGAAGAAACAAGTCCCATCTCTTGTCCGTTTGCATTATTGAAAAATATATGTAGGCAAATTATAGCAGTATGAGGCCACACTTCAAGTACTGCCTTCAGTTTTGGGCCCGTCACTACAAGAAAGACATCAAGGCCATGGAGTGTGTCCAGAGAAGGGCAACAAAGCTGGTGAAGGGTCTGGAGCATGAAATGTATGGGGAGCAGCTGAGGGAGCTGGGATTGTTCAGTCTGGAAAAGAAGAGGCTCAGGGGAGACCTTATCACTCTCTACAACCATCAGAAAGGAGGTGGTAGCGAGGTGGGGGTCAGCCTCTTCTCCCAGTTTACAGTGATAGGACACAGCCTTAAGCTGTGCCAGGGGAGATTCAGTTTGGTATTAGGAAACATTTTTTCTTGGAAAGAATGGTGAGGCATGGGAACAGGCTGCCCAGGGAGGTGGTTAAGTTACCATTCCTGGAGTTGTTCAAGAAATGTGTAGAGGTGGTACTGAGGGACATGGTTTAGTGGTTATGGTGGTGATGGGTTGATGGTTAGACACAATGATATTGGAGGTCTTTTCCATATTTCATGATTCTATGACCATATGGCTCTATGATGGGCCCTTTTTACTCAGTTTACTGGCAAAATAAAGAGAGCTGATGCCTCTTCAAGATTTCTTGCAAGACTCAGGTGATTTCTTGCTTAAAGTCACAGTAATCACACTACTGGATAAAAGCCTCATTTCAAAGACACAAAATGTATCTAGACCATAAAAATGTTTTTTCTTCTCAAGAGAAAGCTTTAAAGCTGCAATTCATAGGCTAAAAAGCCAAAGCTTATCAAAGCAAAGAACACTTGTATAATTATATTTTAAATATTTTCAGGGCCCACAGATCAATGCTACCGGTTTCAAAATCATATTTTAAATCATAAAATCCAGTGTATTTTTAAATGAAACAGTGTCTGTGTTTGATTCAATCTGTAGCAATGCCACTTAAAATCCAACAAAAAACGAACAAAAAAATTCTTAAGATTGAACTGTTTCTATATGACTGTTTGGGACTGTTCAGCATAGAGAAGACTCAAGAGAATGCCATCTATGTGTATGAATGCCTGACAGGAGGGTCCAATGAAGATGGAGCCAGGCTCTTCTCAGTGGTGTCCAGTGCTAGGAAAAGAGGCAATGGGCACAAACTGGTGTTCTTCTGACCACCACAAAGCACTTCTGTGCTGTGCAGATGATGGAGCACTGGTACAGGTTGCCCAGAGGTTGTGGAGTCTCCTCCCTAGAGATCCTAGAATCACAGAATCCCAGAATGGCTTGGGTTGGAAGGGACCTCAAAACCCATCCATTTTCTAATCCCCCCTACTCTGGAAACGGACACCTCCCACCTGGTCAGGCTGCCCAGGGCCCCATCCAACCTGGCCTTGAATGCCTCCAGAGATGGGGCACCCACAACCTCTCCAGGCAGCCTGTTCCAGGGCCTCACTGCCCTCTGAGTAAAGCATTTCTTTCTAACATCTAACTTAAATCTCCCCTCTTTTAGTTTAAAGATGTTTCTCCTTGTCCTATGGCTATCAAAGGTGTAAGAAGTTAGTTTCCCTCCTGTTTACAAACTCCCCTCAAGTACTGAAAGTCTGCAATGAGGTCTCCCCAAAGCCTTCTGTTCTCCAAGCTGAACAAGGTGGCTCCCTCAACCTTGCTTCAACAGCTTCACATCTTTCATGTACTGAGGGGCCTCAGACCTGGATGGCCCCACTTCAGGCGGGACCTCACAAGGACAGAGCAGAGGGGGACAATCACCTCCCTCTCCCTGCTGGCCACCACTCTTTAGGTGCAGCCCAGGATATAGTTGGCCTTCCAGGCTGCAAGTTCACACTGCTGGCTCATGTCCAGCTTTTCACCCACCAGGACCCCCAAGTCCTTCTCCACAGAGCTGCTCTCAGTGAGCTCTTCTCCCAGCCAGTAACCATATTTGGGGTTGCGTTGATCCAAGTGCAACATCTTCCACTTGGTCTTGTTGGATCTCATTAGGTTCAGCAAGATCTCCAGAAGCCACCTGGATGTGGCCCTGGCATCCTGCTCTGGGTGTTCCTGTTGGATCGGGGATTGGATCAGATAGACCCAGAGGGATGTACCAACCCCAGCCATTCTGTGATTCCGTGATTCCTTGATACAGACTCAAACCTCCTTACTCACCTTGTAAGCCAGACCCCATAAAGCTGGTCTTCCAATAAAGACGCATTTTGCTCCCAATGCCAGTGCTTTCAAAACGTCACTTCCTTTCCGTATACCACCATCTAAATAAACTTCAACTCTGCCTCGTACTGCCTCCACAACTTCAACCAGAGCATCTATCTGCAAAGAAGAAGCCACTTGCAACTTGGGCTCATCTTTTGAGTCCAAGACAAAGAGGTGATATCCCACACAGACAGACAGGTATACTATAACAGAATAAGCTCTCAAAATGAAACATGGCAATACATCATAAATAACTCAATACCAAAAACTGTACACTACAGTGCTTCTCCGTGCTTTGTTTGCCAGATAGTCTGTTCTACTTTCCAACATTTTATTTATATTGATATTCTTTGCTAGCACTTCTGATAATTAAAAAAGTAACATTTTCACTTGATTTCTGTTTTTTAAAGATTTTAAAAATAATTTTCAATGGAAATAGTAGTTTTTAGTGTTTTACTTTCATTTGAGACAATGATGAATTATGCATGTTTGTAAAAAGGATGTTAAACTTCTCCCTACAACTGTCTAAATTGCGTAACTCACATTTCATCCTAATCCTAGTGACCACCTGTTGAAAGCTTCCTGAAAACCCATAAAGCAGCTATGAAGGATTTAATTTGCTATGCAGCACAATCAACATACTGTTTCCTTCAGGCTATGTCTCTTGATTCCCTGAGGTCTTTTCTGCAGTGCTAGGTTGGTAGCACAAGGCGGTACCATGCAGACAACTGGTTCTGATCCCAAGGGCACTATCACAGTGACATGACCTTGCACAAAACACAATTAACTCTCCTCAGCAAACTCAAAGATCTCTTTTGTGCAGTCTCTTACACTCTCTCCCTTGATTTTCATCTTCTTAATGAAAGCAGCTGTAATTAAGTTCACTAAATAGATTTTTCCCATTGGTCATAACTTTTCAGAATTTCAAGCTGAAAATTTGGGGGCTGAAATTTCCCAAGAGTAGCTCAGCAAGAGCACTGGCAATAGCCTCTGTTGCCAGGTTTGGTAACAGAGGAGTGCTGAACTAATTATCTACTGTTTTGTCCGTGGATGTATGAAACTTTACAGGAACATCATTCCCATTATTATGTCTATAACACTTAGAAAATTATTTATTTATTATTATCACCCTTGAAAAAGAAGAGAGTTTCCTGGTGCTAGTTTCGTTTTACAGAGGAAAACAAAAAAGTCTGTAAGAATATGATACTACGCAATACAGACATGTAAATTAAGAAAGTTGGAAAAATGGAAACCAAATTAAAGCAGTGAAGTATACATAAGTCCCACAAACCATTATTTCTTCGTACAGATTAAAAAGTGGGAGACTTTTTCTCTGGATAAATGTCCCTTTTTTTTCCTGGCTTCATAAAGTCGATAGATTCCTATTTGGACTTGAGTCTGCAAATGCGCAAACAGGTCTCTCACTAAATTGCACTATTTGTGTATATTTTGGCATATGTGAGCAATGAGAGTACATCATTCTCCCGTTTACACATTTTTGTTCCAGAACTTATTTCATTTTTGATGCAGCGTATGAAGAATATGTATGCACTGCATCATCTCATGAAGAAAATTTTTATTAAGTTAGGCCGGCAGTTTTGCTGCAGTGCTGTGAGCTCAGTGCTGGTTAAAGAAAGACCCTTCCTGAAACACTGAGGAAATATTTGAGTAGGCTGGTACCCATGACGAGGTAAGCACCCCACTTGTTTAAATCTATAGTACATCTGCATATGTCCACAGCTGTGCAACAAACACACAAGTGTACCAGAAGCACACTTACTAAGATTTGTGTGCCAGCAGCCAAGTTAGCACAAACATGTACACAGTACTCATGGGACATCCATTTTCTCACTTACAGTAGCAGGTGCTCCATCCAGTTGCCTTCCACCATGGTTGGACACGATAATTCCCTGAACTCCGTGCCTCACTGCCAACTCTGCATCTTCTTTTGTCAAGATCCCTTTGATGACAATGGGCAGGTGAGTCAGGCTCTGCAGCCAGTAGATATCATCCCATGTGACCGAAGGATCCAGGCTGTTGGGTGGCAGTCCATACTCAGATCGGTCATCTCCCTACAGCCATGAAACAGAACAAAAACCTCATCTGAACTGTAACAACACAGACTTGAAGTCTCCCCTTGACCTAGAAGAGATCAGTTAAACCTCTAGTAATCCTATTCATCAGTGTCATACAGCATGCATTTCTAGATAACAACAATGAGGATGGAAATCAGTGTCTCTGAGGAAGATGCACTAGGATGTTAAAGCCAGCAGCCAGGACGGCAGGAGGTCAAGCTAGAAGGCTGCAGGAAAAGGAGGGGAGAAGCTATGCCCCAGACACAGCAGATACCAAAGCAGCAGTTACCCAGTGGTTTTGTCTCATGTGGTGCACACCAGCATAAGGAATGAAAGAAGGAGATCATTTTGCAAACCTCAAAGGCTCCTTCCAAGTTCTTCAGTTTCATGTGGGGAGGAAGTCGGAAGCCATTACGAATATCATTGCGCCGTTTGCCAGTGTAGGGCAGATCCACGGTGAGGACGAGGCCCTGGAAGCCCAAGGCCTCCGCCTGTTGGACCAAGTGCCTAGAGACTGCCCTGTTGCGGTGGATGTAGAGCTGGAACCACCGAAAGCCACCAGGAGCAGCTGCAGTGATCTCTTCCAGTGAGCAGGTAGAGTAAGTGCTGACAATGTAACAGGTGCCCATCGCTTTGGCCGCTTTGGGAGGTATTGAAAAATAATCAGAATGAAGGTCTCTTGAGCATCCCTGCCAGACAATGGCTATGATTTTCTTTTTGTACATTGTTTACAGAGAAAACCCGAACTCCTGTTGTTTGTATATCCTATCAAAGATAGAGATCTGCCAGCTGGCAAATACATTTCAGAGATTAAAAACAGCTGTATTTGCCACATGCTGTTGTAGGATCGTGGTTAAAGAATTAAGGTAAATTACCAACTGTTGCTTTCACTTTTCAAACTTAGGACAAGGGAGGTAATTGTTCTCCTCTGCTCTGCACTGGTGAGGATCCATGTGCAGTACTGCTTCCAGACGTGGGTCTCCAAATACAGGAAGGATTAGGAGTCATTGGAGCATGTCCAGAGGAGGGCCATGAAGATGATCAGAGGGCTGGAGCACCTCTTCTATGAGGAAAGGTTAAGGGAGCTGGGCTTGTTCATCCTGGAGAAGAGAAGGCTCCGGGGAGAGCTCACTGTGACCTTCCAGTACATAAAAGGATGGAAGATCAATTTTTATGCGATCTGATAGTGATAAGAAAAGGAGAGTAGTATTAAACTAAAAGAGGGGAGATTTAGGTTAGATGCAAGGAAGAAATTCTTTACTCAGAGGATGCTGAGGCCCTGGCACAGGCTGTCCAGAGAAGCTATGGATGCCCCATCCCTGGAGGTGTTCAAGGCCAGGTTGGATGGGGCCCTGGGCAGCCTGAGCTGGTGGGAGGTGTCCATGACCAGAGTAGGGATAAAAGGAAATGGATGATTTTTAAAGATCCCTTCTAACTGAAGACATTCTATGATTCTGTGGTTTAAGTAGTTTTTTAAAAAGCAGGACCTTCATCCTCATGTCTGCTTCCTTGTAGGAATGCACACACAAACGCTCTCAGTGTACACAGAAATGCACACAGGAAAAAAAATACTTGTTGGGGTTAGCTCTCCAAACTTAACATATGATTAGGCTGAGAAGCCCTGCTTTTCTCCAAGGCTGACAGTGTTCTGATCAGCACCGAGGAATTTACAGGCTGAGTCTTGTCCATCACTTTCTATCCTACCTAGAGCCCCTGGCACTGAAGACCTGTGTGGTTCTATGGTGTAGCCCAGCAATGTCTCCACAGCCTCTTACTCAATAAGAGTACTTTCTTACTCTTACTCTGCAATAGGGGGCTGATCTGGTAACAGAGGCAGATGGAGAAGTGCAGCAATATGTGGCTTCTCATGCACTCTGTATTACCAGATGCTGGTGGGTCATCCACAACAAGGGCTAGGTCATTCACAAACAAGGGTGAAAGAAGGTTTGCCCTTTGGAATATGAACACTTTGCTCAGTCATACTTCAAACTATCCTAATAGCATCTCACCTGTGAAGCTGGAAAAACAGTGTTTGCTTTTTGTTTTCCTCAAATTACATTTGCTACACGATAGTAAAGCAGAAGAGTACCTCTGGCTGTGCTTTTCTCTCCATCAGGCCATGCTAGCTGGTGTAAGCCAGTCGGGGCGATTCCTACTGGAAAGCTGATTTCAGTCCCCAAGATTTTAGTCCTAGTGTCCAGCATAGATACGTCTCGCAGCATACGTGGCCGAAAATGAATCCTGCAAGGCAATAGGAATAAAACATCCTTCAGGGTGGTAGCTGCCTGACGTCTTTTCTGCTTTTGAAGTTGTATGGAAACCATGCCTACATTTACCTATTGAAATGTGGCAGTTTAAGCTAATAAAGAAATCACCATATAAAAAGGATCTTCATCCTTTTTCTTGCTTTTGGAGGTCAGTTCAACTGGCAGTTCTGCCACTACCGCCTGTCATTAATCCTATACTCCTGCCCACTGGCCACAGTACTTTATTTCTACACTCTCCACTTCAGATTGCCATAGTTTACCTCCCTTGTTCTCCTTTTGTCCATCCCACAGATTATTTCTACTTGCAGCCTAGTCCCAGGTCTCTGTCTTTCACTTACCAATCATGCCTGTACTCATTGTACATTGCACCTGACCTCACCATCCACAGCATATATTCCAGATCTCACACTACTTACATGTAGGCTTCCCGCTGTTGGCCACGTTACCCATTGCATCTCATTCTGTTGTAGCCACACATCCCCTTTCCTGTCATACCACACCACACCACACCACATCACACTATACCACACCACACCACACCACACCACACCATTTGCCTGCATCCACAGCATCCCTTGTGTCTTATGCAATTTGAGCCTTATGCAGGCTAGCATCATAGCATACAGCATACGTTATTCAGGTAAGAGCAGGCAAGGTGTTAGGAATCTTTCCTCTCCAAACACTTGTACACAAACATAGTTTAAAATTTTTCAGCAAAACACCCCCACTTCTTCACCACATTACCTTTTATATGCCAGGATGTTTTCATCTCGGGTGCTACACTCATCTGCTCCGGCTGCAAAGAAATCCCAAGCAATCTTAGGTAAATATTTTTCAGCATAAGCTTCAAAGTCCAACAGACACACCATAGCCATTGCAGAGAGATGCTCTGGGAACCTTGGAGAAAAGAATAACATGGAAATTAGATTCTTGAACTGTTATTCTATCTTCCAGAAACACCAGTGGCACTTAATGAAAACCTTGGCCCCCTCTGTCTTGTAGCTTCTCCATTTCTATTTGGCCTTCTGTGCCAAACACACAGCTGGCAAGGGGCAGACATCACACAACACATGCTGATCTGCAATATGTTTGGCTGACTTATAAAGGCCCAGTGATCCCAATAGTCAGGAAATATTCCTGTCGCAAATAAAGAGCATGACTGAGGCAGCTCTCAAGATCAGGATAATCTTGAGGTAGTACTGCTTCACTCGACACTGACCCCTGAACACATTTAATTCATCCACATAACATCTTAAATGTCCTGTACTTGTGTCCCAAAATACTGACAAGATTGCTCTTCAGCAAGTTTAGAGACCCAAGGTAGTGTGTTGAGTTTGTTCTGATCCTTTTTGAAATATAAGCCCAAAATGACATAAATGCCTGCTTAGTTATCATAGAATCGTGGTAGAGTTAGCAGAAATAAGGGACTTTCGGAAGACAGATAATCCAACCTCCCACATAAAATGATTCTGAAATATATATCTGAGTCATCAAGATACATCTGCTTGCTGAACTTGGTCTGTGGTATGTTCTGTCTCCCATATACATCATTTATGTGGCTGATACTTATTTGGGCATTTCCTAAAATGTAAAGTCTTGATCTTGCAAGTGTGATGACCTCAAGAAGATCCACAAAATTACAGGAGCTAAGAGCAGACTCTGGTCTTTTGCCTGTTGAGATTCCTCTTGAATCAGAACTTCTTTCCAACTCCAGTTATTCCTTAATCAGGCTATGATTACCCTGTGCAAATAACTGTTTCATCTGATTGCAGGCAAATCTTGCTGTGTGCTTTCTGCCCTACTATAGAAAAAGCTGGCAGATGTAGACATGAGGGTATAAAGAAGCTTGTGTCTTTATGCCTCTCTTTTTTCTGTCTTGACGTACAGAAGCCTAAAGAGGACACTTTAAGTCGCCTGCTATTTTAAGACACAGCAGTTATCTAATTCCATCATAAATTCCATCTTAAAACTATCTGGATTATTTATTCCAGTAATTCTCCTCAAAGGCAGTCCCATAACATCATTTGCTGGATTCCCTCAGGATGGCTGCCTGACCAAACAATTAGTTATGGAGAGCAATGACTAAGTGCAAGCACATAAAATTCAGAAGCATGTAGATACAGAGGCTACATGAACACATTGCAAAACTATGTCCAGACTCATTGTCAAGGTCATAGTTGGGGAAAAAACACAAAGTATTTTCTACAGATCTTTGGTTCTCTTCTGGAACAAATACCTTCTGGGTTGCATTGCATAGTAGAGCACAGATACACATTAGAAAGGGAGCATACAAAATCTGGGCAATCTAAGCACTGACAAAAACCGAATTCCACAACATGAAACATAATTCTGAGTACTGCCCTCGATCTTTCAGGGAATAGACGAGACACTGTGTGGCCCAGATGTCTCAACAAACCAGCAGAAGTGCTGACTATCAAATGCCTGCACTTGCATACTTGTGATCTAGCCAGGTCTAAAAACAATGCAAATTCATGTTTTAGCCAACTGTACCCATATGCAAGGAAACATGTAAAGAACACAAGACAAAATCAATCTGCTGTATTGTTTGCTGCAATTACTTCCATGTTTGATTACATATGTACTATTCAAGATACATGAAAACATGAAGTTTTAAAACACCTGTGGCTTTGGTCTGATTTCTCTACAAACGTACAGGAAGAAGTAAATATCCTAGTTTCCAGATTAGCCTCCCACAGCAGATTATCAGGGCTGCAAGCCTCACCAAAACCCATCCCATGATTCTGAGGTTGCGTGCTCCTGACACAGGTATAGTCATAGTTTGATTACATTAACCCAAACTGAAACACTGCAGACACGGATGTATCCCACTGACTGAAATACCAGTGTATACACTTGAAAATCAGGACTTAATTCTCTGCTAGCAAAAAGTCAAAGATGAGGGAATCCCTGGAAGAAGTCTAACTGATTCCTTCAACGTTGTTTCATCTATCCTGGCAGGTATCAGGTGTCAGGTGGTGAAAGTATCCCAAGCCCTCTCCATAAGTCTTCACAACATTCAACCACAGCTGACAACACAAGATTTCACGTACCATATATCTTGATATACCATAAATCACTTATCATGATTTTTGCTCTTCCTGCACTTAGGAAGGCCAGAATCAGGAAGCACAAAAAGATAAATCAAGCAGAATAAATGGGAATTTTAAGCAACCCAGACCCAATCCTTGCTGTCTATCATTTAAGACTTACGTTGGGTTTTAGAGAGAGCAGCAGTGAGATCCTCTGTTTCAAGGCAGCTTACAAACAGAGAAGGCCTTTCCAACTGAGCTTCTCATTTTTCTGTTGTCAATAAGCAACCACAAGAGATTAAAGCTCAATCCTGCAATAAACTTTGTACTGTTTGTATAACACTAATGTTTGGCTATCAGATCATTCAAAAAAAAAAAAAAGCTTCACCTTGTCTGCATAGCAATTGCCTGGGAAGCAGCGCTGAAGCTGTGCTCTTTGGCAGTGGCTGAGGGCTGTGCATTCCCCTAGGAATGTTACAGTATTTCTGGGATAGATTTTTTGTGTTTTCCTGTCCATGGCCAATAAAAGCTTTGTCTTCAAGTCTGCAGGTAATTTGTTCCTATATGTGCTATAAACACCACTCAAAAAGATGACCCACAAACAGGGCAAATGGTTATAGCCCACAACTACAGAGCCTTAAATCTTCGCCCTGGTATGTGGAGAAGACATTTTTTGCTTTCTACAGTACTGAATCATAGAATAGTTTAAGTTGATCTATAAAGACCATCTAGTCCAACTCCTCTCCAATGAACAAAGTGAAGTAGCCTGTCTTCTACCATTTTTACACTCTTGTGATCCACTTGCTGCCCTGTCCCCCTGGACTTTGTCCCCTCAGCCACCTCCCAGGAGCTCTGCTTGTCCTCTCCCTTCCTGTGCCTGGGAACTGGTGAGCCTTCTCTGCGCTTCCCTCCCCCTCTGCTGCTGAGCATTACAAACCAGCTCTGAGGTGCCAACAGATTCATGATGTTGACTTACATTTGCAAGATATGAAAAGTAAATATTGGACAATTTTATTTGTCTTTTGTTGTTTTTTAGTGTTTTGGGTTCGTGTTTTCAATTCTTCCATGAAAGCATGACAGCTTGAAACACATACTATTACTAATTGAAAACTGAGGTGCTTTTTTCCCTGTAAGGATGTGATACCGGGTACAGAAATTGAAGCAGAGTCTTGCGGAAACATTCCTTAAGTCCTACCAGCCTTACCCTCCCAGCCCAAGCAGCACAGCGGAGGCAGTGAGCGAGCCAAAGGATGGGGAGAACTGGAGGCTGAGCAGCACTGCAGCCTCAGGGGCTGCTCTCCAAGGGGCTGCTGTGATCCAGAACTGCAGATCTAAATCCTACACCATGACACCATTTCTGCAGCTGCAGTGAACATTTATTCTGCCATGAGATGTATTCAAGATGCTCTGCTCAGACTCTACCAGGCACTATCACCCAGATCATTGTCTTCTAAAGCCTTTTTTAAAATTCTGCCTTCGGAGCTTATTATCTACTGACACTGTGAAGATTCTGGCATTTGTCTATCAATAGACTTACTATGAGTGAGACAAGAACCACACTTAGCCTGAGTACCAATGAGCATTTCGTTTTGCTTTCCTGCCCAGGAAAATCCACTTCGCATGACATTCAGCACTCTGGAAAAAAAGAGCAAAACACTGTCTATAGTTTCAATACACCAAAAAATGCACGCCTGGGAAGAAAAGTCTTGTGAACACTTTTCTTTCCACTAGGTGTCAGTTTTGGGTCATATATATCAAGTTATGCTGCTAATAACTAAAAGACCATGGACACTTCACGGCCTGCCAGGCACTACGGCCTCAGGACTGATAGAATCGTACCACGAGACTGCCTGCTAATATGCTTGGAAATATCTTTGTTTTATGCTTGGAAATCCTCATTCTCTTTGTTTTATTCTTAACGTTTTCTGATGCACAGCAGAGCAATAAATGTAGCTACATCTGGTCTGGCCTGATTTTCATTTCAAACTACAAGAGATTTGTGGGGCCCTCGGTCATATTCGTCACCATGCTGATCTCAGTTCTCCTCTCCTCTAGGGATGTAGATTGCAGCCAATTTACCAAACCATAAAGTTTACAGTCTCTTGGTTATCATAATTTTGCATGAATTAAAGATTGTTTTTAGCTATTGTACTTTAGTTCAGAATCTCTACTTTTGTACTGTGACTTTTAGTAGATGGTACATCTGGACATATTTATTTCTTTCAACAACGGACTCAGTTTAAAATAGCAATGACTCCTTGTCCCATAAGTGGCGTTTTCTCTGATGCTTCTGATTTAGCTGGGAAGCTCTAAAGTTCTAAGGAAATCAAAATTTGCCTCAGAGATAATAGCTATTACTAGAGCTCTTCCTATATAATTGAAAAAAGTGGACAAGTTTTAAAGTTCTGGAGCCTGTTCACTGAAGTGCAATAAAAGACTTAAAAAGACTCTCTACAAATTTTACTGGAAGCCGACCTTGCTGCCTTCTTCAGAGAAGCAAAGAACATAATACACAAAATACTCACACATCTGGTCCAGCCTTGCAGGTAGAGCGTCAAGCAGTCAACGACCAATGCTTGTTTTTTTCCACAGACCTGCACAGCTGGGGTTTTGCAGCTGCTTGCTTTTAATAGTAACAGAGTCAAAAGCTTGCGAGCCCAAATGCAGAGATCCCATGTAAATCTGTGCTCAAATTCCTGCTACAATCACGATGCTCATTACTCTGGTTGGTGATATTTGTTTGCTTTTCACAGATGGCAAATTGCCATGGCTCAAGCTGACATCTATCTCCTTGACACATCCACCAGTGGTGGGGTCAGCTCGGGACTTTACAACGCTTCAGTGGAGGATCTGGGGAAGGATAGAGGAGAAAAATAACTCTAAGTAACATAAACCAGATCACATAGCAGTTTGCACACAGTCACCGCTGGTTTTCCTTATCAGATGTGTTTCTTGGGCATATGCCCCATGTTTGGAAGGAAAACTCTTTTTGCGTGCATGTCAGTCATGCAAGGAAGCTCTCCCAAAATTAAATATTTAAATAGCCACCCTTCTATTAGAGGTGGAGATGGCAACAAATGTTGTATTTAGCATCGCCTAACGCTTTTGATTATAAGATCCAGTTTTTGGTTGCTTTTAATTTGGGCTGAATTTTTTTTGGGAACACTTCACTGAAAGCTGGTCAGCAACTCCCAAGAATGAGGTTAGGGAAAAATGGTGATTGGCCTATGCTGAAAATGTCTTGCAGTGATTTCACTGCAGAACACAGGCAGTTCAGTACTCATGCAGGGGACTGAAATTAGCGGGGGCTGATCCCTGGGGGCATCAGCATGTACTTGCTGGCCATATGAGAAACCAACCAGATCTGGCCTAGCTGTAAATCACTGTGCTCTGCTTGCACATGCTCAGCAGCGCTTGTCTGAAATCCAGATGTTGTCTTTACTGCAGACTTGTTGAGGGCAGAGCATGCTTCTGCCCAGGGCCAAAGAAACTCAAACAGTCCCAAAAACAGGCAGAGAGTAGAGAGCTGCCTCCTTCATGCCACCTGTGCTGGGATTCAGCCTTACTTAACACTGGAGGGGAGAAGAGAGAGAAAATGGCTCAAAACTGAGCAGCAGAGCAGCCCATGGGTACAGCCTGGATGGGATGGGGCAGAGCTAACCAGATAAGGCACAGAGCAGGTAGGAGTACAACAGCGTGGGAACAGGGCAGGATGGCAGGATTTCAGGGGGACAGAAGAATCTGGAGAAGGGAAATAACTAGGGGACAGGCAGGTGAGGACAGTGACACACTGAGCGTAAAGGAGGCTACCAAATATTTGGCTGTCCTTTCTGTAACCACTTCCATCTCTGAAAACCAGAAAGAGAGCTTGATTTATTCTCAGCATTACTCTGCAGAACAGCATATAGCTACGAAGCCCTTTGGGAAAATATGTCTCATCTACCCCCAGTGTTAGAGACTCAAAAAGGAGAAGTGCTTCCTGCTAGTAGATGGCTCCGCTGAGGGTGTCTGGAGGCCAACCATATGAAGTCTTACATCTTGGGTGCACTGTTACATGGGATAAAATGTAATTTCTGAGCTTTTCTTTCAGGCTTACTTAACATGCTGCTGTGTGCCCTAACAATGAGTTTTCACATAAGATATCTGCATCTTACTTCAACAGGAGCAGCAGTGTTAGAAAGGGTCTGAAACAGGTCGTGTTTGGTCAGCATGCAGCAGGGAGCACAGAGGAAATATCAGCTAAACCAGGGACAACAGCACAGTGAGGTGGCAAGTTGGAAAAATAGGTTGGATCTGAAAAGAAAGGGTGAGGTTAGAATCCACAGCCAGTTAATCGCTAGTGATGCTGTGTCAGCACTGCCTCCTCGCTTCCAATCTGTGAGCACTCAGAGCTGTTCTGAGGTTACTGGTGCCCTGGTCCTATCCTCTGTGCTCTTGGAGGAGACTATCCTTCCTCCCACACCATATCACACCATAATCCTTGGATTAACTCTCCAGGTGACCATTCTCTATAAAGATAATGGAGTTGGACACTGACAGACCTCTTCACCAGCAATGCCAAATCAGGCCAAAATGGCATTATGTTGGGATGAGAGATCAGAGAGGAGGGTCACCTCCCACAGTACAAGGTGTCATGGGCTGCAGGTGGCAGGGAGGGAGTGCATAAGCAGGGTTACAGACAGAATATAGCCATAAAAAATATTTCAGAAAGCAGTTCAAAAGTCATTTCAGTATTGCTGGGAACTGCCGAGGGAAGTAGGACAAGGGCTATCTCTTCTCAGTACGAACATATACAGCACTGCTCGTATTGGACACGTCTATTTCGAAGCAAATAACCTCACAAATAAAGGCTGGTGAAGTACAACTTGCAGCATGTATGTAAAATAGGGAGAAAGGTGTGACGTCTGCAAGAGAAAACATAATGCAGAGTGGCTGCAGACTGTTTCCCAGCGCACTCCTCAGCCCTCAGGAGATGCTGCCAAAGCTGCCTCCAAAAGCGCTGAGCTGACACAAAGTAGGGGAGCAGAGGAGCTCAGGCATGACTCAGTCTTGAGTTTTCCTCTTGATTTACATGTGCCTGAAGCCAGAGTCATATGTTATGACATTAACCATGTTACACCCTTAAGTAGGGTTGGTTACAGATTATTTTATCCAAAACTTTTCTTGGCCCAATAGGCCAGTTAGGGCTGTGTATATATCCAACCTTTCTCTTTCTTCATTACATTTCTTTTTCTTGTTTGTTTGTTTGTTTTTTTTTTCAGTTACCATCATACTGCAAGTGAAAGAAGCAACTCTCTCAAATCTACAGATTACAGTACAAGTGGAAACAAGAAGCACCAGGGAACTGCACCCACATAAGAGGAAGAACACTCTGGGCTTGTTGCTCCATTTCCACCTTATAAACTGGGCAAAGTACTCCCAAGTTCCACCTGCAGTGGGAATGATGCTATCATTTGGCCATTACACGGGAATCAGTGAGAACTGAGTCTTCATCAGCTATGGCATTCTCATCATAGAAAAATAGAGAAATAGGGTTGAGAGGAGGCCAGAGAGGCCATTTAGTCCGCTTCCCTTCTTGAAATCATATTCACCCAAACCTGTGTCGGTCTCCACTGATGGAGATTCCACATCTTCTGAGGAAAACTTGTTTGCCCTTTATTACCCTTAACACAAGGAAAATTTACGGAGGTATCACCTGGATCTCTACTGCCATAGTTTAAGTTATTATCCACTCCCAGCAGACACAGAGAAAGACTTGCTCTCTTTCTCTTTATATCTATGTTTTAAAATACTTAAAGAAGATTACTGGGTATCCATTCCTTTTTCTCTTTTCTAGACTAAACTATCAAACTTCAGCCTTTCTTCCTGAGCCATGTTTTTTACACTTCTCCCTTAGTTCAAGCATCAGAAACTGGATGTGATCCTCCAGCCAAGTCCTCTGCTGCCCTTATCTGAATCAGAACATGAAAAGTATGCCAATACTCCTGTTTATTCAGCTGTGATGATAGAAAAATATTTTTGTATTCATTACTCTGCATTATGTTCCTTAGTCATTTCTACAGATGTACCATTCCATCCAAAGAGAAAAGAACCAAATCTTTTTGTTCATCTCTTCCAGACAAAGTAATTTCAGTGCTTTTCCAACTCATATCCTTATTAAAGTTAAAATACATGTTTCTGCTATTCTCCCTTATCCATAGTTCCTCTCACAGAGGCATATTAGATGGGTTTTTATGATTTGTTCTTGATAGACTAATATTGGATGTTACTCACTTTGCAGTTAACTTCTGAAGGCTCAATGATCACTTCCTCTGCCCCCTCATCATTTGAAATAATTGTAAGAGACAACACATTTGTGTCTGTGCTCCATGATTCCTCAAAGATAACAGCTAATAGTTCTGGCATTGCTTCAGACACTTCTCCTGGTCTGCTAGGAGGAATTTCATCAAGTCCAACTGATTTGAAAACATCCAACATATCTAACTCTCTGCCATGATCTGCCATGATCTGCCCTTCTGAAAGCTCAGCATCATGCTGAATTTGTAAGCTAATCAACTCAATGTGAAGCATAGTGTCTATGCAGGTTGAAATTCCAGGACTAAGTATGAAGAATACAGAAACTATAGATAATGTTACTGACCAAGGACTATAAAATGCCTTGAATTCAATAAGCTGAAGGAGATCAGTGTGGCAGTGTGGTCAGGAAATACAGCAGTAATGGGAGACTTCAACTGCAGATTGACAAATATCGCGCCAGGAGTTGAAACAGATGTAATTTTTGTACTCTGTCAGCAATTATTCCACCTGGTTAGAGAGCCCATAGGAACAAATGCAGTTCTTGGCTTTGCACTGAGAAATGCACATGATATGGTTCTAGCCCTTCCAGTGGAAAAAACACTCTGTGACCATTACCAGAAAGGACTCAGCCTGCAGCCCTGAAGGAGCACCACAGGCTGAGTACTCCACTGCCGTTGTGCTAAGCTTCAAAGAAAGCTAGGCAAAAAACAAGAAGCTTGTTACAAAGAAACTAGAAAGGTCAGCAGAGGGGATTAATTCCTAGCAAGCAGCATGGAAACTACTGAAGAACAACAGTCTAGAAGCGCAACACTGCTGTGTATGACCTATTGAGAAAGGCCGGAGAATGGATTAAAGAAGGCCAGCACATACAAACGGCCAAGTAAGCAAGTTTGTTAGCAGTATGAAGGCATTTTTCAGAAAGATGTCTATTGTATCCAAGCAAATAAAATGAAATGAATCATGTAGTCTGGCAGGTTAAAAGCAAAATCCTAATTAGCAAGGCTAAAAAGGACTTCAAAGAGCACTAGCTAAAAGAATTATGACTAGTACTAAGCTCTGCAGGGAAGGACCTGCATGTCCTGGTGGACAACAGGTTGGCCATGAGCCAGCAGTGTGTCCCTGTGGCCAAGAAGGCCAGTGGCATCCTGGGGTGCATTAAAAAGAGCATGGCCAGCAGGTTGAGGGGGGTTATCCTCCCTCTCTACTCTGCCCTGGTGAGGCCACATCTGGAGTACTGTGTCCAGTTCTGGGCTCCCCAGTTCAAGGAAGACAGGGCTCTTCCAGACAGAGTCCAGCAGAGGACCACAAAGAGGACCAAGGGCCTGGAGCATCTCCCTTACGAGGAAAGGCTGAGACATGGGACTGTCCAGCCTGGTGTCATGGCTTTATGAATTTTGGTTATCGGTATTCCACATCATAACATCATATAAAGAACTGGGAGTTAAAGAGT
>JANHGO010000634.1:0-39309 GCA_024606505.1 Aquila spilogaster
GGGGCAGCGGCGGGACCGGCCCCGGCCTCTCCTCACAGAGACTGCCCCACAGAACCCCGCTCCCAAAGCCTCCCCACGGGCACCCAATTCCTCACCAAAGAGCATGTGCTAAACAAGCGCTATTCCCTCGGAAGAAATTCAGGAACTGCTTCAGTTTTGCTTCATCGTGCTCTTCAGAGAGTTTCCAGCCTCGTTTCAGAGGGCTGGTTCCTGCAGCTGGTTTGGGGTGTGGACGCCTGACTGGGTAACAGGCTGACTGAGATGAAGAACTCCCCCTTTTTTTGGTGAGCACCAAACTGCTTTCATATAGTGAGTAAAGTATTAGGAGAATAGGGACTGGATCTGGAGCTGAGGGTCAATGATCTGACTGAAAATGAGAAACTGCCTCCTTGACAGCTGTCCCTCATCCCTTACCTTGCTCTGTGGTTTCCTGCTCACTCCCTCTTCCTAATTAGCCCTCAAATAGCCTCTGCAGGGTGCTTAGCACTTGCACCCAAACCCACAAACCTTTGCTGAGCACTCTGAAACACGCTGGCTATACGTTATTGAAATTGCCTTGGTGTAATGTTGGTGCAGACACAAAGGTGTATCTGCTTTGGAGTGGGCACCTGGTTTTGGAGGTGTGATGACCACCTGCCAGCACTGCGTATGAAGCTTGAGAAGGTATTTATAAATAAGCTGTTAATTACAGGGCTGCAAATGGCTGTGAAATCAGCTAGTTGAAAGTCAGGCAGAGGTTTGCAAGAGGAATAAAGCTGCAGCTAATTTAACTGGCCTGTTTCACAAAGGTGAGAGACAAGGTGTGCTTAATTAGGAACATGTGAATTGACAGGTGGGATGGGGCTCAGATCACCTGTCTTGTCCAGAGTCCTGTCTCTGGCAGTCCTGGGCTCTGTATTTTAGAGCAAGGCGCAAGAGACCCGCCATGGGCAGATACAGTATTTCATCCTAATGGAGGGCATAAACCCAGCTGTGATCTCTGCTTCAGAGTGCTTGATGTGAGCTGTTGGGAAATTTATGAATTAGACAAGAACTGAAGATCCCCAAGGGATCTGGTTTCCAGTCACACCTCTGTTCAGATCCTTTGCACTCCCTAGGACCCCTCCTTGAAACCTCAGATATTCGAGGAAACAAAGCAAATGAACCCAACCCTGACCTGTCAAGGCTCTTTTACCTCACTCTCAGTGGAGTCATCCAGAGTGCAGGCTCTCTTTAAATCAACTTTATATAAGCTCTTAATTACACAGCTTAAAAAAAATGAAGTGATGGCCAGATGTGAAACAGGGTAAGACATTGACTCCTACTTGTAAAGAGGACGTAGGGGGTTTTGCACTGAAATATATTTAACTGTTTAAGTGCTACACAGGAGTGTAGAGGTTTTGCAGTTGTTGGTCAGGAGACTGCTGGTTAGATGTGTTGGAAAGGTTTTGTGATGAACAGGCAAACCACACTGCAGCCTGGTGGTTGTTGTTCTTCTCCCACTCCCTTCCCCAAAATACAGTAGATCAGTCATATGGTGATGCTGCCTCCTATTCAGGATCTGGTCTATCTTCATGTAACCCTCCTGCTGTGTCAAAGAAAAACCCAAATAATGCAATGATGGGCTGAAAGTTGTTCGAGCTGCTTTCCAGCTTCATACAGTTTGCGCTTATATAGCTGTTCTTCAGGAGAGGCAAGTGTGATGCTTCAGTTGGGTAAAACAAGGACTAGGCTGCTAATGGACCCACATTGATTTATTCCTTCAGCTCTACTGCTGAGATATGCAGCTGTTTGGGGCTTGTGTACCCTGACTTGGCCATGAGCAGAAGAGTTTCCCTGTGGAGGTAGCAGGGGGTGGGCTGGCTGCCAGGGGAAGCTCACGGAGGTTTGGGGCTGTGGAACTGTGTGGTCTTGTGTCCTTCCAGACATTGGGCGCATGGGAAACAGAAATGCCTTTTTCAGTGTTATACAAGCAGTTGTAGAGCCCTTAAATATCTGTCTAGTAGGACACACTCAGAAAAACTTACACTTTGACACAGCTATACCTTCTTTTGCAGCAAATGACTGCTGTGTCCAGAACTTCAGACTCACTAAGAGTCGTATGATGAGAAACTAATAGAGCAGGCTGAATGGGTCAGGTTGAAGAAAGGTTGGTTTATGTTTTTGTGAATAAAACTCATGATCACGTTGTGATATCTTCTGGGAAAAGCTGCATTGTGGTTGCTATTACAGGAGCTTTTTTGCCTAGCTACTGGTTTGTTCAGTGAAATATTCAGAAATTGCAAAGATTCAAGAATTTTAGTACATATAATTGCTTGCTCAAAATTCAAACTGAAAAGCAGCTGTAATTTAGGGTTCATTTTGTTTCTGGTTTTTGCCCGCTTCAATTACTTAGGAAGCAGAAATGGTGCCATATGGCATGGGCACCCACTTGCGCATATACCACGAGCACAGAAGCAGCAGTGTGGCGAATTGTTCCAAGAATAATTACTCAGCTGAATGTTGCTTCTGTGAGCTATTTGTAAAATATTTGCTAATAATCACTTTCTGCATAAAAGTCGGTATTGGTTTGTAGATAGCAAAATGAGCTATATTTGTCAGCTAATTTATTCACAAACATTTCAACCAAAGCTTGTTTTTCTAAACAAAATATCTGTGTCAATAGATACAGTTTTGCTTTAAAACTCAAGACCTTTATCAGCCAGCAGCTAAGTTATAACTTTTGCAGAGCATCTTATCTCTTTAAATATTCAGCAGTAGAATTAAATAGGTGTTGAGAGAAACAAAAGATTTTTAAAAACAAAATGAGGAAATTATCAGTAGGGGTTCTGAAGTCTGGTTGCCTCACTTCCTTCAGTGGCAATCTAGGTAGCCTTTTCCTGCAGAAGTGGCACATGAGGACTTTCCATCTGTAAGTGCAAAGCCTAGATGAGAAATGGGAATTACTCTATTACAGTAAGATGGTTGCAGCGTCAGGCTGCGCGGACTCCTTGGATATTGGAGGAAGGAATAAGCACTGAGCTGCATGTGTGCTATTTTGCTCTCGCTAGGTTGTCCAGAACCACGAGGCTGGCATTTGTGTTTATTATAGAAAAATAATCAAGAGCATTAATTCTAATAAATAAAAGTAACTTGGAGAGGAGGTTAAGCAGGGAACAACTGCTACATTATCCTCTGCCATATAAGTGCTTTACAGTCACCTTGCAGTGAAGAATGGCAATGCATGTGGTGGGTGCTTTGGGAAATTTAGCTGAGCAGAATACAAATAGCTACATCCTATATGATCAGATCACATGGATAATATTCCTATACATAAATATAGGTATACTTAATGTATAGACCATACTGGTGTGGATTTTACTGATTTCTCCTCCCCCCAAAGAAGGCGTACTTTGCAGTCATGCACAAAATGTCTTGGCAAAATGTCTTCACATAGCAGTATCTCCTAGAAATGTGTTTCTTATGGAATTGCATGTCCTGTGTCCTGTTGCACTTAAGGATTCTCCTCCAACCATCTTTCCAGCCTGGTCCTGCTTAATTCTTGAGGTCTAATGAGATCATTGCCCAAGGTGAAAGTACTATGGGCAAGCTGTGCCTGCACAAGTCAAATATATGCCAATCATAATGTATTCAAGTGCCTTGCAAAACTGTAACTCTACTGAATTACAGGGCCGGTAGCTATATTTATCAGTAATGAAATGTGAGTCTCTGGGAAGGACAGATGTTTGAGTCACACCACCTGTGCCAGCTGGTGCATGTTATAGGATGTGACAGAATTAACAGTGAAGATACGTGCCTGACACCAGCAACTGCCTCCCTTCGAGTTGGTTTGGTTTGGTGGCCTCGTTGCTTAGGCTGTGTTATTAGGATGGAAGAGCAGTGAACAATAAAAGTTGTAAGTCAGTGCAGCTGCATAGCCAGCAGCCACGTGGTTATGGATGACAAGAATGTTCCCTGCACAGTCCTGAAGATTAATTCAGAGGTGATTTGTGTCATTCAGTCCACATGCAAGGGACAATTAGTCCCTTGGGATTTGTTTTGGTCATGATTAGTGCCACATTGCCTTCACAGTTGAAATGCTCTGTGTGCAATGACACTTATGGAAACTGCATCATCTCTCCAGAAGGCAGAAGCAACTGATGCCACCTTCTGTCTTTTACTGTCTTGAAGCAAGCAGTAGGTTGTAAATTCTTCTAGTGCGGCTTTGTGGAACTGGTGCTTTCTTTCCCTCCGTTTAAGCAAGAACACTGGCAAGCTGCCTGCCCTCCCCTGAGAGCCTCATCCTCCAGGTTTATTTGCACACTGCTTGCCAAATGCCTAAAAAAAGGAACCAATCAGATTGCATTTGCTTAATGCATTAATGAATCTGCTTAGGTGTCATCAAGTCTAATTTCTTAGTGAGCTGTGACAGCTTAATGCCTCGGGACTGAATAGCTGAGGAGAAGTTGCAGGGTGATGGATGGCCAGAGGAGTGCTGAAACCTGAGGACTTTACCATGCCATGTCCCCCAGCCCAGAGTTAAACTCCCCTGGGTACTAATGGAAGCATGTAAACAAAAAACAAAGATGAAGGTAGGTCTCCCTTCTTGTCATTCTTGCAGCAAACATGTTATTTGCTTTGTGGTTAATGCCCTTTGCCAAAGGAACTTGAACTCCTTGGCTAGCTGCATGGGAGTAGATTTTACTTGTTAGTGTTTGAGTCATAGTTTCAAAAAATTTTTTTAAAGGATCATTTGGGAATGCAGGATTATAATAGCCTTTGTTATTCCTGGCAAAATGCATGTGAAAACCAGATTCAATGTATGCTAGCTCCTTCCCTGTCTCCTGTGGTGATGCATCGACAGCTCTGTAGCAGATATGTTTTATGTGCAAGGGCTGGTACACAAAATTCTGACACTTCTGAAAAAGCAGCCTGTAGCCAGTGGCACTGACCCTCAAAGAAACAGTGTGCTGCATGTCTCTTCACACTGGGAAGGCCACTCAGCCGCTGAAATGACAGCGGTTGGCCTTTTGGCCGGTGTGAGGAGGATGCCTGGATCCATCCATACAAGGGACCACCAGGGCTTTTGGGGTGATCCTTAGCAGATGTTCAGTCCAAACAGACTGCATTAGAGCTCAGAGGAACAGGTCAGTGGTTTTCCTTCATCACACACAGTTAGGCTTGCCTTAAATGCCCAGTGTAACAGGCTTCAAGGCTCTGCAGCCAGCCCCTGTGTTCACTCCTTTGTTGGCTGAACCGGTGGCACATTTTGGTCTATCTTGGGCAAGGTTCCATTGCTGAATGCTGTGCCCATCTGGATTGCAGGAGTGTTTGCAAGTCTTGTGTGCACTGCATCCCTTCCACAGCTCCTCCGGGGCTCTCCTTAGGGCTTCTTTGGGGACCAGTGGGACCAGTGAGATCCCAGTCACCCATTCCTTTGCTTTAGGAAAAAAACTGGCCGAGAACTTCCTCTTGGATGTTGTAGCTTCTCTGAGAAATTTCTAAAACTTTAAACTTCCTACAAAAGCACTAGGCATATTAGCCAAAATATAATTCTTTTTAGTGGGAACTTAACAAGGCAAATATTTGATGTAAAAATGAGCTGCTTTTGTTGCACAGCTTTGTCAAATGTTTCTGAACATCTCAACTACTGTTTGGCAGAAAATCGTTTTGATCATTTTTGCCCGTCCTGTGGAAAATAGAAGACCACAACCAAACTATGTGTTTGGAGAAAATATGTATTTTTATTGAAGAATATACTTCCAGTGAAGGTTTTTATTGCATCTTTAAAAAAATGCACAGACTCCAGGCTACATAAAGAAGCTTTATTCCATCTTTTAGTCTGTGTGCTGAAGGTTTTCCCATGACATTTAAAATCAATTACAGGTTTGCTATTAGCACTGATGGAAATGAGATAAGACCTAAACTGTCATCTCTTCTCATGGTTTCCTGTGGCTCCTGTGGTTAAAAAAAATAAACAACCCAAACCAAACCCAAACCCCAAAAACTTGAGCAGCCAGAATCAATCAGCCCTAGGGTATATTATAATTTCACGGCCAATGTTTGCCCCACAGACCCAGAGATCTTTGACAGCTGTAGAGAGGAAGATGACTCTGCCTGAGCCTCCAGCAGAGCCTGGCACAGTATTAGACTTGCCATTAGACCCAGATTTCAAGGACACTTTATTTGGGCGCTTATCTTACACTCCTAGGTACAAACAATACAAATCTCCACTGTCTTTCAGTAACTGCTCAGAACTCATCAAATTCGGCATTATCCACATTGATACGGAGAAGCACTCGATGCCCCACAGCAGAGCACAAAACTATTCCCTGCAGGAAGCTCACCTTTTAGTCCTCTCATTTCTTGAGAGGCAGCATGTCTTGTAAAAAGCCTCGCTGAAAGTCTCAGAAAATGTTGTTAACTAGATGATGGAGTTTTATGTTCAAGAAAGATGGTGGAGTCCTGGCTTTGCTTTAAGATAATGGTGAAACCACTGACATAATCACTCTCACTCAGATAAGGAATCGAATGACACAGCATGAGTAACGTGTATGAAGAGAGATTTGTTTCCTTAGCAGCTGAAGTGATCGCAGTGGTATCCACAGTATCTCAGAACTGAGCCATGGGAAACCAGTGACCGTCCAGGCTGAAAACTTGTGTTTCCAAGTTCTGTGCCTCAGTTTCCCCATCTGCAAAGAAGGGATAACCCTACTTGGCTAGTTTACCAAAATGCTTTCTTATCTGTGGCTGAATGCCTAGAGTTTCTTGCAGAAAAATGTGTGGTGGAGGCAAAGTGCATGCTGATGAACCTCCCTTGATCCTGAGGAAAAAACCGTAGAAAGGGTCTCCAGCCTAAGCAAGCTTGCAGTGTAGCTGGGCAAGACCATCAACAACATGTGGGGAAGAACATACTGTTGCAGCCGGAGTGCAGAGAGGATATGAGAAGGTATATGCACACTGCAAAACGCAGCGCTCCATTGAGCTGCTGACCCTTGCTCTTGGTTAGGCTGTGTGGGATCTACTTCGAAGGGCTTTGAGGAGCAGCTGGCTTGGGATCTACAAACTGGTTAGCAGTCACCTCTACCCAGGCACTAGTTCCATGTGAAGTTTTTCTCCCTGCCCCCAAATTCTCCTTTTTTTGGCGCTCACATAGTCTCTTCCAGATGTACTGATGTTTCAATTACCTGCCTGCCTCTAGGTGCAGTCACGGAGGCCTAATTTTGCACGGAGGCTCGAATTGCTTTGAGCTCTGCCAACATGGGATTTATGGCATTTCAATACACTTGTTGTTTGCCTCTTTTCATGAGCAAACTCTGCTTCGTACAAAAGGCTCAGCACACAACTACCAGCTTGATGAAAAAGAGCTGTCTGCTAAATGAGCTGTTCCCACTGTGCTGCCACTGCCTCAGAGCGGGCAGGGGTGATGCCATTCCTCCTCGGTTCTCCCACCGATGCGCTGTGCCTGCAGAATTCCCCCATACTTCATTTCTGGCATCTAGTGTAAACGATAGCTTGGCTATTTTTCATTTGTTATTATCGTCTGCTGTGGGCTAGTGACTGGAAATCATTTTCTGCCCAGGACTGACAGGGATAATGCGATTCAGAAGAGGAGCTGTTTCTCAAAATGTCCACAGGCTGGGCACGGCAGCTGTTTGATTTCAGCAGGGTCAGACTCAGTCCTCTAATTCCTACTAATTCCCTCCCCTGCCCCAAGAGGCTCAATGAAGGGAAAAGGAGGCAGGATTGCATCCTATACAATTGTATTTCAAAAGCACCTATATAAACAAACAAAACCAAAATCCGCCGGCCCTTTCACACAAGTTAAATTCAAGGTAGCCATACAAAACTTTTTCTCCACTGTAGGCACAGAGTTTTGTTTAAAATAGTGAAGGTGGAAAGGGGAATATATCCATCTACCACTGCAGTCTTCTCCATGAATTTATTGTTGTCTGTAAATACTTGGATTTTGTTGTTGTTTGGGTTTTTTTTTTTTAAAGAAAAATCCACCAGCCTGTGCCTATTTTTCCTTTCTGTAGCGCTCAGGCAGCTAATTTCTGGAGCTGTAGAGGATTTGAATGGAAAGCCGTTAACAAGGAAATGGGGTCCTTCTTCATCGTGTCTCATCTCCGTGTTTATGTTGTCGTGACGTCCTCCAGTACAGGAAAGTGAAGAATAAGCTGTTACATCGCCGTCTGTTTGAGACAGGCTGTTAACCTGCCTGTGAGTCTGGGTATCCTCCAGCTTGTGGTATGTGCTTTGCCAAGCTCTTATCAGGGACTGATGAAAGTGTGTTTCAGGACCTCTTCAAAGTTGATGGCAGGTAAAATGAGTTGCAGGCCTAATTTCTCTTGTCTCTATCTCCAATTCAAGTCTCCATCACCTTTATTACATGGATGTTCAATAGCCTAAACAAATCTTTTCATCTGATAACATTTTTATTTTTCCATTGAAATGATCACACTTTTTTTGTCTTTCAGAAATGAATGAAACAAGATCTTTTCCAGCTGTTTGTAAGACTTACAGTAAAGAAACAGCTCTGATTCTCTGTGTCACTTTTCTCTCAGTGAATTCAGGGCTGGCCACTGTCTGACCCATGCTGTGAGTTGGGGGGTACTGAGATGACTTAGCAGATCCAGCATCCCAAACATGGTTTGGTGGCCTCCACCTGGTAAATCATGTGGGAAAACATGGGCTTCTAAACATGCCTACCCTGCACCTTCATCTTTCATCTCCATGGTGGTCTGTCTGTTACCATGAAAGTACCTGTTCTTTTACAGGTTTTGAATTTGTGTGTTCTCTGTTTGTAAACTTCATGAGCCGTTTGTATCAGAAATGCAGTCCTAAAGCCTCAGCCCTGCACTCCAAACTGTGCCGACAAATTTTCTGCTTGGCAGATGAATGGTATTGAGGGGAAAAATGGGGCTCTTGGGACAAGTGCAACTAATCTTTCTGTAGGTGCAGAGGGATTTTAAAGTCTGAGGACTGAACTCTGCATCGCTGGGGCTGAATTCATGGTTCTTGCCTTGGCTTTAATGTGGTGTTGTGGGAAAGTGTTTTATTTTTTGTGCAGCTTTGATGTTGTGCAGCTGCCTCACTGTGTACAGTAGCTCACTGAAGCACTTAAAAGCAAGTCATCAGGGCCTGTAACCCCTGCAGTTGTACTTCAAGGCAGCAGAGCGGGTATAGGAGGGCTGCAGTTAGCACTTTGTGTTGCTCTGTAATAGTGGTCCGTGGTGCAGCATCGGTGGAGCTAATGGACTTTGCCCACCCCTTTAGAGGTGCACCAGCCCAGGTCTGCCTCCAACAGACAGGTATCCATGCTGACGTTCAGGAGACTGGGCATTCGGTAAAAACCATAGCAGCTGGGTTCAGTTTCCAAAATTATTCGCGCTAAATTCTGGTAAACCTGGGGGGAAGGCTTTGGTCTTTTGAGTCATATCTAACTCTCAGGAATATAAGGAGTGTATTTGCATACTCTGGGTTAACAAAGTGGCTCGCTGGCACTGCTTTTGACATGCCTGTGCAAGAACCAGGGTATTTTTTTTTTTTTTTCTTTTTCCTCGTGTCCATCTGCCCCCAGACTTTGTGTTTGCAAAGGGCATCTTGAGGTGATGATTGGTTTCTTGTTTTGGTTTTGTTTTTTTTTTTCCTTGTTATATAACAACAACAGTTCTATTATAGTAAAGCAAATGAAATGCAGACCTGTACTAGACAGCAGGCACTAGCAGCTGGTTTCTCTGTGTCCCCAGATGAGGTGCGGTTTCGTGTGGCTGCTAACTCTTCAGGTAGCCAGAGCAAACAGATGGTGAGATGCTGTGCTTGGCAGAGAGTTAAAGCCTGCAATTAGCCAATATGCAGTTAACTAGATTAGCAACGTGGGGAACCAAGTGGCCTTGGTTTAGGACCACATGATCCTGAATAAATTAGGTAGCAAAGCACTGTGTGTGTACAGTGTCCTGGATCACCCAAGGGTGTTAGAGGGGTTCTGGGCAATCCTGAATTGGGCTGTTTTTCTGCTGCCTCATGGAGGTCTCCAATCTCTGTTCCAGTTTGTGGGTCCTCTTTGGGGACTGGTGCTGTGATGTGCTTGAGTATCTGGGACACCTCGTCCTTGTCCTCTAGGGCACACTTGCAGCTTGGAGCTTATTTGCCTGCATCCCTTTGTATCATGAGTGTACAAGAAACATCCTAAAGTCCTTTTCTCAACCCTTACAGAAGTTAAAATATTCTCTGTAACTTCCCAGGCATACAGCAATTTCTATTCCACTGCTATATTGAAGAAGCACTGGAAATAGGCTTTTGCCTCATCAAGGTCTGATCTGGAAATGTGTTTGAGGTAGGTGGTAGGTACGTTGTCACTGTGTAGAATTAGGGTTACTCAGAATGGAGATAATTTTATAATTTCATGGAAGAATCTGAGAAAAAATATCAAATGTCCAGGTCTAAAACTTACTTTTTCACAGAAATAATTGAAACAAGCACTTTTTCACAAATCACATAATTTGTGTGGAATTGTTGTGTTCTCCATCAAAAAAATCTGCAAGCTGTAGTCAAGATACTTTATCCATCAATCTGAAAGCTCCTGGTCCCCACATATAAAGCTCTGATAATGCTTAGCTGGCATCTCTTAATATAGTACCTCTGTAAATGAGAATAGTGCTCTTAAAACCTACATTGTTTTAGACTTCTTTTTGAAACGCCTCAGCATTTTCTATTCCAGCTGACACAATCCCAGTTGTTACCCTGCCACAGACAGTTGTCACTAGATCAAGAGAAGCTGTGTTTTGCTGGTCTCACTGCAGTTTATTTACTCTGAGGTCCTAAGTGAGGTTTGGAGCACTTTTGCCCCCCTCAGTTTCTCAGTGTACTTTAACACTGCTTGAGTCACCTCATGAAGAGGTGTTAAGTGCCACTTGTGGCAATGCAAACTGCTCTGGGCTCATCAGAGGGAATTTGCAAATGTAATTGAGTCCAAAGTATTACTGTCATAATTTTCCCTGACCTTAGTGTTTCTGAGTCTGTGTGTTTATGCTTTAAAGTGTAAAGTTGTCATTTCCTTTCCCATTTTCTTTCATGAGCTTTGTTCAGAAAACACATCTCCTTTAAGGAAACCAAAGCACTGTTTTTCTGAGATTTTTGTTTCAGGCATTGGCCTCAGCATGCAGCGGTGCGGAATTCTTCCACTGCAACAGAGACTTCTGAAAACGTAGATGCTGAAGCCACAGGTTTTCCTACCTTGCATGTTTTCGTATCTTAACAGCTCTTTTCTGCTTGCCTTCCATGGCATTGAGGTGCATGCCCTGCACACTTCACTTGTCACTCTTTGGATAATTTGATTTATTCTTCATGACAACACTTGGTGGAGGAAGGGTTGTAGAAGGTGGTATCCCTCTCAAAGCCCTCAGGCTCCTGCTGATTAGGGGACAGTGTCTAATGAATAAGGAACAGCCAGGGAGGTCTTGATGTTCCCCAGGGCTGGGCAAAACAGAGGCAGATGGAGAGAGGCAGATACAGCAGTATCTGTATTTTTCCTGTTGTCTGTCCAGCTTTCTTCTCTCTTTTCCTATCACTGTGAATTCAGGATTGATAAAAATGAACATTTTAAAAAGGTCTTTATAAGCTCACCAGCTCCAGACCTGTCTGCTGGGCTCTAATTAACATTTGCTTTGTGCACTTGGGCCGTTTCCCTCACAGGCTCGAATGCCACGCAATATTGATCGCCCTTGCCCAATGCACAAATGAGGTTGCCATGGGGAAAGCCCAAGGGCTCCCAATCCTGCGAACAAAAAAGAAACTGCCTGCATGCCAGGAGGCTGCTGCAAAGGGCTGTGCTGCTCAGCAAGTGTACCATGTGAAAGAAAATGTGCTGAGACGAATAGCTGAGCAGGTTTCTGGGTACAAGCATGTAAGGTGGCATGATTTCCGTCCGTGCTGCAGACAGAGGGGGGAAGCCCTGCTCAGCCCTGTGCTCCTGCCTACAGTGCCCCAAGGCTTCAAAGCAGAGTGTGGAGGTTTAGCCAAATAATTCCAAGATGTGTTTATTGAAATAGAGAGGCCATGCTTCATGTCTAGAGAAAGGGGATTTCAAGGCAATTTTTGTTAACTTGTGAGGAATGATTGGACTGCTCTGTTAGGGAGGACTGGCGGAGGTGCTTGGGGTGCTATGGATGGATGAGAGAGAGGGTTTGATCTTGTAGCAAGGTTTATCCCATGGCTGTCTCAAGGAATGATGTGATAGCCATCACCAGGTTCATTTCCAGGATGCACGTGAACACATGGACACTGCCCCTTCCTTGTGTAACGTAATGCATCATTACAGGGTGTGCAGATGATGTAAGAGCATGGCCACGTGGATGATGCTGCTGGAGGTGAAGTGGGTCTGACACAAGTTAGGTTCAGGAGGGAAGGTACTCTGTTCCCTGATTATGGCTGCAATTTTTTTCTTCCTTTTAGAAAGGATGAAATAAAACTTTGGCTTGCTGTTTTTAAGGCTAAGCATGTAGGCTTTCAGGTTTCTTTTTGTTTGCATCTGTCCCATCAGCTTCAGTATTACTGAGCCAAAAGAAAAGAGAGTGTAAGCAGGTGTTCAGGGAGAGACACTGGACATTAGATGCTCCTGGGTGGTCTTAGACTGACCAGCTGACTACCTTTGCTCTACTTTTGTCCCTTTGCGTGATTTAACAATGGTCATGCTTTTCAGTGCTGTTAATGCTGTTTCCCTGTAGAAGTGCTTATTTTGAGACACCCAGGAGCTTAACTTTTTCACTAGAGCTGAGCTTGTAGCTCATTGCTGGCCCCTTTAATTAAAGGGAACAACCAAACACTGTTTTGGGAAAAGTCCTTTGAAGAGCTACTGCCACCACTATTTTATGGTAACGTCCCTAGCTGATGGCTGTGCCAGCTCTGTTAGATGCACACACATGTAGGAAGAGACAATTCCCTACCTTAAAGGGTTTGCCTTAAAAGAAAATACAGGGAAAGGTGAACAAGCAGCATTTCTGCTATGCTTGCTTTGCAGGCAGGAGCTGGAGTAGATTAAGTCTTGCCTGAAGCCTCCAACACAGCTGAGACAGAATTTTCCTTGTGTCTCTTAAGGTCTAAAGCAGTGCTGGAGTCTGAGGGTAGTCCTCTGCCTCTTGTTTGTAGCAAAAGGGAGAAGCCTTTTGGGAGAATTCTCCTGTTTCATGCAGGAGATGTCACATTTGGGGACCCATTTGCTGCAGTCAGCTCATTTTCTGCCGCTCTGTGATATATAGGGTTGTCATTTTCTCACATGTCTGATTACTCAGCCTTGGAGAAGCTGAGAGAATTGTGTGGTTTAAGATGACTCATTGTAAGGCTGAATGTACTCCTACAGCACCAGTACCAACGAGGTGGCTCAGCAGTGACAGGAAGATGCTTCCCTTTGGCTTTGCTGCTGCTTTTACCAAGTGAGGTGGCAGTCATCTCCCCAAATTGCAACAGGGTGCGTGTGCTGCCTTTGCTTGTTGGAGGATTGCTAACTCCTGCAGATGGTTTTCTGTGGTTTTTTTTCCCCTGTAGGAGCTGAATTATTGTACATTTTTACAGCTAAAAACCCCTTCCCACTTATCTGTTGGCTTGCAGGTTGGATACAATGGCTCGGGACTCGCTGCTTAGTGTCTGAATTCCTTTTCTGATAATACTTGTGTGGACACTCTCCATCCAAATCATTGTAAAGACAGGTTGAGCTGCTGTTCCCCATGGTAAACAGAGAAACTCATGTAAACCCTTGCACCTCTGCACAAAATTTCTCTCTCTTTTTGTGTACATGGGTGTTTATAAAACCAGCCAGCAGTGACCTTGTTATGGAAAATTTCCAAACAAAATATTATTTTCACATTTGGAAGTAGCTTTTGAGTGACCATAACAACAACAAAACACACACAGTAGCAAAACTAAATTTCTGCTCTGCGTTGCATATTGCATAATTATCACCAGCACAGGGGAGAGGTATAAAAAATTTGTAATGGGGCTGGTGGAGAATTCCAGTTTGGCAGCATTTAGTGGAGAGTGCAGCGACTGTGGACATGCCACATTGGAGAGGGCCAGGCTGAAGAAATTAGCTCTTCTCTTTTCCTAATCTTGCCTGAATGTGGTGCTTTCTGTAGGGCCGGTATGGATTTACACCAATCTAACTGAGAGGGGCTCCAGGCTCACACTGCCTAGCTAAGCAATTTACCACGCAGAGATGTCATCAAATCCTGCAGTGAAGGGGGTGGAAACTTTCCCCTCAATTTATCAGTTTCCAGCAGATGCATACTTTGCTGTTTGCTTGGGCATTGTGCACAGCTTTAGGCATGATTCTCACGCAGTGGTCGCAAGCAGGCAGGGAGGGACCGGGAACATGTTGCAGGTCAGAGTGTGTCCCTGCCTGAAGGTCTGGGTGCTGCTGAGGTCCCTCAGGTGTTTGTGGCTGCGGCACCCAGGGATCTGCCTGCCAGCCCTGCAGGCAAAAGATATTCCTTGCATCTCACGCTCAAGATTTCTTCAGAGAAGTGGTTGCTATGCAGCCTTGTTTATTCCTGGTGTCTGGCACTGTTTGCCTGCTGAGCTCGTACACCTGGAAGGGGGAGCCTGCTGTACTCCTGGAGAAGGGGTCCAGCTTGACAAATGGCTGTGCCTGCTTCCAGTTGTGGAAACACAGGGTCTGGAGCAGAAGAAATCCTTGTTTCCTTGTGGGAGGCAACCCACAGCAGGGTTTTACAGCTCCAGGGGGGAATACAAGCTTAACAACATGGAGCTAGATTTCCACAGTGAAGGACACGCATGTTTGTGAAGGAGGTTGGTGGATAGCCCTGTCTCATGCGCTGTTGCTTTCTCAGCAAGGTGGTGCTCCAGCGGGGGCTGGCAGGAGCCAGGCAGAGGGGTTGCTTTTACTGTGCTCTGGTGGAGGTTGCTGGGTGCAAGCGTCTCTCCCAGAAGGCAATAAAATCTGGGAGAAAGATTTGATGATTTTTCCTTTTATTTTTCTCTTTTCGAAAAGTTGTTTTGAAGTCTTAAAGCCACATGAGGGAAGCTTCTGCTGGGTGACTCCAACCGTGTGCTGGAGAGTTTGGGTGTCATTTCAAAAAGACACAGTCCTGGGACGTGTGGAAGAGCAGCAACGCTTGGGTGGCAGATGGAAGGAGGGGAGAGGAGGACAGGTGGGAGCTGCAGAGCAGATGGAGCAACCGGTTTGTTGACAGGGAAGCTCCTCTTCATAAGAAGAGCAGCAGCCCGGCCTCTGCCCCACCATGAGAGGCAGAGTGAGAGCTCCCACCTTGGCTCAGGTGCTGCCCTCAGGCTCCCAGGGCGTCTTTTTCTGCTGTGTGTGGGCAAATGGGCAAGTCCCCCGCTCAGCTCCTGCTCAAACTCCCCTTGCTCTGACTGAGGCAAAAAAGCAAACACTGCACATTTGGTCCTTCCTGGGCTCACACTGTTATTTTCCAGATAGAATCAAGGAAGGTCGAACTCAAATCAGCTTTCTGAAGCGGGCCCTGCTGAGGTTTAGGTCAGCGTTATATGGCTCCTGGGGGTGATGGTTCACCCCTGCAAGATGGTAATCAAGTCTGCTCTTGCCAATGGTTTAAATTGCTGCGTTTCACTAAGTTTAAGCTTGGCACCTCACTCCAAAGGATGTGGGGGAAAAGTGCATTTTCCTGCAAGCAAAGAGAGTAGAAGCAAACTTTAGTGAGCTCACGGTCTCTCTGATACGTAAATGCCTAGTCCCAAAGCAATATCACGCTGACAAACAAACTTGCCTCCAGGTTAGCCTCTGTTTTCAAAGGCTTTTTTTACTAAAAGCATGAAGCTCTGAAAATTGGATCTGAGAAAGATGTAGGAGGATGAGGAGGAAAGATCCACGGTCTAACACATCTTGAATTTCTTTTAGGGTGCAGAGATGCTGGCCTGCCACATCAGTAGAGGGAGGACAAACCAAACTCTCTGAAGGATTGAGATACAGGGACTCTGCACATTATCAGAGGTGTTTGCTGGTTACTTTCTCCCTCTGTTTCTCTCTTTCTCTCTCTGGAGATAATGCCTTTGCTTCACTTTTTTTTCATTCCCTTTCTTCCTGGTAATATCCATGCTCCCTCAGCCCTAACAATTTAGCAAGCTGGGGCTTTGCTGCAGAGTCTTCTGCTGTAATGACAGTGGTAACTGCTCCTATTTGCATAATATCCATCACCCCAGGGCATTTGAGAGCTTTGCAAAGCTTCCAAGCATCATTTGCATTTTTCAGTTGGAGATACTGACCTGTAAGAAACAAAAGTTGACTTGTTAAAAAATCTGTGACCTGCAGAGGTCACGTTTATATGCTCCTAACTTTTTTCTGGCCTTAAGATTTGTATTTCTGGCCTTGAGATTTATATTTCTATTTCTCTGCAGGCCAGGCAATGAATCAGCAGTAGAGCTAGCCTGCTTCTACAGTCTTCCACTTTTCATGCTGTTCTTCGGCTTTGTTCACTTTTGGATGTTGGAAGTGATGGCAGTTTGGAAACATGGTATTTTCTGTCAGGTCAGTGAGACAAACCATTGCAAGGTTTCATCAGACAGCCGTACTGTGTTGCGTGTTCATATCTGGCAGCATTTTTTGTCCCCTTCCCTGTAAAGCATTGCTGTTTGCTGCAGAGACAGCCTATTACTCCTTTACCTCTCCAGCTCACCCAATGCTGCCAGCTGGTAGATGTTGAAAAATAGTAATTTGTCCACCTTGACTGAAGATCCTGCATTGGGGCCTCTGGGCACCATGGTGTGGGGCTCTAAGCAGCAGGTCAGATGCAAGACAGTTCCTGTGTTTAGCAGGCGTGAGCCCATGGTCACTTGGGCACTCTAGGGATTTAAACGCCTGTGGAGTTAGGTGATACCTTGTAGGTTAGGTGAATGGAGGTGTTGTGGTTTAACCCCAGCTGGCAACTAAGCACCACACAGCCGCTCACTCACCTCCCTCACAGTGGGATGGGGGAGAGAATCAGAAGGGTAAAAGTGAGGAAAAACTTGTGAGCTGAGATAAAGACAGTTTAATAGGTAAAGCAAAAGCTATGCACACAAGCAAAGCAAAACAAGGAATCCGTACAACACTTCCGATGGGCAGGCAGGTATTCAGCCATCTCCAGGAAAGCAGGGCTCCATCACGTGTAACGGTTACTTGGGAAGACAAATGCCATCACTCCAAACATCCCCCCCTTCCTTCTTTATCCTCCAGCTTTATCTGCTGAGCATGACGTCGTATGGTCTGGGATATCCCTTGGGTCAGTTGGGGTCAGCTGTCCCGGCTGTGTCCCCTCCCAACTTCTTGTGCCCCCCCAGCCTCCTCGCTGGTGGGGTGGGCTGAGAAGCGGAAAAGGCCTTGGCTCTGGGTAAGCACTGATCATCGATAATGAAAACATCCCTGCGTTATCAATACCATTTTCAGCACAAATCCAAAACATAGCCCTATACTAGCTACTATGAAGAAAATTAACTCTATCCCAGCCAAAACCAGCAGAGGAGGCTTTAAATATTTCAGTGATGCTTGAATAGCAGACTTAGGCCCTGAACAAGACAGAGGTGCTTAGATACTGTAAAGACCAGGGAATAAATTCTAAGCAGTGGGAACTGTTGTATTTCAAGGTTCATACAGCACTAACAACAGTACTGGGACTTTAGTGGAATAGATATAAGAGTAGTAAAATGGACAATTAAACTGGTCTCGTTAAAGGATATGCTCCTGTTTTCGCATGTCAGCCCTGCACCTCATGCTCCCAATGCTTGTTACTCATAATGAAAAATTTCAATACAGAACTCGGATCCCATTTTGCAACTGAATGAAATTGCTTCATATCATTGAGAATTTCCCTGCCTGGTGATTACACAGGAACAGGACAGAGCCCTTAGGACGCTCACTTGGAGTTATCTTGGATTTATGCAGCTGTTTGTGGAAACCTGCTCTAGTCAGACTGCTTGGAGTTGGTTTGTGCCTTTATGAAAGATGTGTGGAACAGTATGCAGGGCCCTATCAGGAGAAAACTACTGGCCAGGGAACATATTTTAGTAGCCCTCTGGGATGGTTTCACACAGGAGTGTGGGGTGGGAGACCACTCTCCCTGAGGCAGCTGAGAGGAAGGCACTGAGGCAGACGAGCCTGGTATTTCTAAGGAAAATGCTTTTACAAATTTATAAGGAAAATGCTTTTACAAGAAACTAGTGTGAACCAACAAACAGCTGGCCTAACATTTCAAGACATGGGCCACTGGTTGGACTTAATTTGAGGATATATTAGTTCAAGGTACTGATTGTGACTGCTTCTGTACCCAAGCCTTGAGTGTTGGGCATCTAGAGCCTTTCCAAGAGTCCTTCATGGCAGAAATCCCACGTGCTGTGAAGACCTGCTCTCAGAAGAGATGGCAGCAGCTGATCGTTGCCTGCTTTTTCTAGCGCTAGGCCCCGCAGCTTTACTGCTGTCAGCTAATTTATGTTCATACAGCATTAGCAGCTGGAGGCCCCTCAGGGCGAGGACCTCTCTGCATGAGGCGCTCTGCAAACCCCTGCATGGCCTCAGCATCTCGCAGTTTCAGGGTCTTCTTCAAAGTGCCTCAATAAGGAGGGGAAATCTTTCAATGCTTTTGGTCCAGGCTGGGTTATGCTCAAGGCAAAGGTGTGTCAGTATACTTGGCTTCTTCTCATCTCATTGTGTCTGGCAGTCACAGGAGCCCACAGAGCAATCAATCACCCACCTTTGGGGAACAACCGCTCTGGGCCACAGCTCTAACAGAGACCGCGCAGTGCTCAGTGGGAGCAAACTTGTGTACAGTACTCAAATAACCGTGGTGTCCAGCACAACACCTCATTAGAGCTGGAATGAGGGCTTGTTCAAGTGCTTTTTGAAGGAGCTAATGAGGTTTGGCATTCAGATCAGCTTATTCTCAACTCTTGATTTGCTGCCCTGGGTAAGCTGCTGCTTGTGGTAACTCTTGTTTCATGGTTGAGCAGCCCTGCTCTGCTCAGAAGCAGCCATTGTAGGAGCTTTTGATAGGGGCATTGAACTCTTAAGATCTTCCAAATGAATGCTGAGGGCACAACTTGTAAAAAGAGCATCACGTGGGTGATGCTTTTCACGTTACATCTTTTGTCTGTGCTTCTTGCCATGCACAGTAAATATATGAGGAAGCAAGTTTGCTGGTTCAGAAATTGCTCAAAATGGTAAGAGAAAACAGATTTTGGATGTGTAATCTTGCTTGAATCATTGTGCAGAAAGATACAGGAGCACTTCTTGTGACCTGTGTGTCTAACCTAAGTGGCTTTGACACCAAGAACTTAGAAAAGTGGGGAGAGATGCAATTAGTAGCACAGGGATCTGCCTTGTGATTCTCCTGCAGGCCTGGGGAAACTGCCCGGGTCCACTGGGCGATGGCTTTTTACTCTACATAAAAACTTCATACTACAGATGCGTTATGGCCCTGTAAGCTTAAATCCACTGGCCAAAAAAACCCCAAACAACTGTCATCACTCCAATTCCATTTTATCCTCACAACTAGCCTCTGGCTGGTGAGGTACTGGGTTCAACCTCCACAGTGGCTCCAGTCCTGACGGGCTCTGTAGGGTTGTTGGAATCAGTGTGTTTCACATAACAATACTGTATGTTTGCTGTGCTGGGAAGCCACCAGAGAAATAGCTTGTTAGTTGGGAAAGAAAGTAATGATAGCATTAAATAATCTCTGTTTTCATTTACTGGGTGCTAATGATCCAAAGAAGCTGAAAATCCCAAAGGATGCGTTTCCTTTTGATTAACCCAGCAGAAGAATGACAAGGAGTACAGTTACTGTCTACTGAAACATCACCAGGGCCTGGAGCTGTTCAAATGCAGCTGTGTTCCACTTTTTCTTCTTCAGAAAGCCATTTTCTAACACTTTTTATCACTCAGCAGTGAACCACTGCTACTGTTCTCCTCTGTACAGAGAATGGCACCAGCTTGTTTTCCATGCTCCTATCAACAGTGGCAAAAGATGAATCCTGCACACCCAGTGCTTCCCCCAGGCTGCAGACAAATTGCTCTGCTATTATCATTCGGGTTTCAGTGCAAGGGAGAAAGGGATGGCCCTACATAGCTGTACATTTCGGGCTTTCCATATCATGTAGCTGGCCTGAATTAGGTACTATGCCCTGAATTTAGGCAATCAAGCCTTTGGGGGCCATGGAGGTGCCATAAGTAACGCCCTTCCTAATTATGCTTTATAGTATGCTAGCATTTAGGTAGGACAGACTGGCAGAGGAACAAAACTGAGGCATGGAGAGGCTGATTTTGTGTCAGGGTTAAGTCAGTGGTAGAGGCAGCCTCTGTTTTAGCTACAGGATACATTAATTTCTGGTACTTACTGCTTTCTTTTGGGCATTTTTAATACCTTAAGCAATGGGACATGCTCAGCTTCATTTAGGAGGTGATCTTAATGAGGCAAAATTGCTGCTGGCATATTTCTTAGATATTCATCCTATGCAATGAGACAAAAGAAAATATACCTTAATCCCTGCTTTATGTCCTAGTCCCACTTGCAATGATACCTCTATTCCTTGTTTTAAAGTACACAGTCTGAATAGACCTATATTTGTATTTTTAAGGGTATTTAGTGCCTGCCTTTTGTTGAAAGTAATGGGAATTAGGCTCTAAAAGCTCTCCAAGCACCTTCATTCATTGACCTTAAGCTGTCTCTGTGAATTTATCTAGACTAACAAAAAGAATAAAAGCCAGAAGTGGGTTAACTGTCTCAGCTAACTCCAGCCTTTCTGAAATCACTTGTTTTACTCCAGATGAATGCTTTGATAGCTTTTGAGCAGAGTTAAATCTCTTGGGCAGGGGGTGGAGCAGCACAGGGCCTTGCTGCAACACGAAAAATTTCTATTAAAATTTGCTTGAGGATGCCATTTTATCTGATTGTAAGTTTGATTGATAGTAGGGTACCTCAAATCCTTGTACAGCATTCCTTGTTATTTGTTTTAAGCTTACAGAACAAATTAATAGGGACCTGCCTTTGCTTCTTCCACTGAGTGCAGAGGCATTTTTCCTTCTGTAATACTTTAACTGAACTGTGTCTGTGATTGATCCTTCTGGCTGCACTGAGCTGCCATGTGATAGTCGCTCTGTTTGCAGAGCTTTGGAGGCACCTATGAGTGGATTTTCAAAAGCAGTTCACACTGGCATCCTTCTGTACTTACTGACGTTTATAGGAATTTTACTGCTGGCTTACCATTCTGACCTCTTATCCTAAGGCACGCTCTGCAAAATCCCCTCTTACCTCTCACTTAGGCCATAAGAAATGGGCTGATATGTTTAAGGAAGCCCAAGCCCTGTATAGTGACTAAAGTCTGTCAGAAGGTGAAAAGAAATCTCTATAGAGAGTTTTGAAGTGAAAGCAATGAAACTGGTAAGGAAACAGACTGCAGGGACTGAAGCTGATGAGTGTCACATTTTGCTACAGCACTAACCTGAAGGGCTAAGCCTAAACTTCCTTTACTCTCATATACCTGTGCACTATAACACTGTCTACAACTCCACTGGTCCTGTGGGATGTGCATTTGCTGATGTGAGCGTGGCATATAGCTTCTGGATATCCCTAAATATGCATTGTGCCGTAGCCTCAGGTTTTCTGAGGTGCTGCAAGTGCTATAGGTAACTCAGCAACACTATAAATGCAGGCAATTTAGCTACAAGGGCAGTTATTTCAACTGCTTTTGTCCTTCCTTTCCCACTTGGTGGCAGATCTGGCAATATTTGGCTTGTGTTTTAAATTGTGGCTCAGAATTACTCATGGATGTGTGATAAAATCTTATCTATCCCTTTCTATGGAAAAAATCTTGCAGATGGGTGGAAAGTGCTAGAGATAGGGGTTACACACCAGCCTCCAGTATTGTTAGCCCAGTGCCCCCCCCTTAAATCCAGGTACATTTGTATTAAAAAGGAGCAAATTATTCTAACCCCCATTTTTTTGGTTGCTCTTGGGGCAAGTCCAATGTGGCCTTACAACTCTTTGTTATCAAATGTGTGAAATGATGCTCCTGCTGCAGCGGCAGTGCCGAGTTCAGTGGGAACAACTCCAGCATGCTGCACTGGGTCCAGCAGCAGTGGGTGCAGTGAGACACTTGCCTCTGCTGCCATGCTCATACAGCCATGGGGACAACAGCTGCTGGGGTGGAGTTATGTCTCCCCCGTTATGCTGACAGCAGTCTTCCTCCAGCATTTGGACTTTGTGGCCATGATTTTGACAGAATTTGGAAAAATGCATAGCTTGAATATATTTTTATGCTGTTTTAACGCCACCTGACTTGAGCAGTTTCATATGCAGGAATCCTTGTACGCAGGGCAATGCCAGGGATTGGTGGCTGTCCCTTGCACTAGCAGTGTTATTTTTCCATATAGGCTCCTGACGCTGCCGGGAAACCCACCAGCAGTTGTATCAGGCCCAGCGACCAGCGGCACATCGAGTAGACTCTCATCTGCAAAAAGCCCATTGCCTCCCCTGCCATGGCAACACAAGATGATTTCGCAGCAGGTAAAGGGCTGCAGCAGACTGGAGACTTCTTCATCCAGGGCTTGTTGCAATCCCGTTCCTGCAGCCTTTGCCTGGAAGATGTTCGCCTACAGCGGCCGTGCAAGTCCCCAGGAATGCTGCTCGGCTCAGGGAGGCAGAGCGTGTACAAAAGCTGCATTCAAAGCGCCGATCACGAGACCCTGGAGATGCTGGCAAGTGCAGCAGCTATTCTTCATGCTGTACAAGTGTATCTTCGTGCTGAGAGCCCAGCCTCAGAGGCTGGGTAGTGGGGAGGATATTGGTCAGGACAAGGGGTAGGGAAACATGATGTGTATAATTTTGAATTTTCAGGAACAGCCAAGATGAGAAATTTTTTGAGGCAGGCCATGTTTATGTTGGTTTTGAGTGTCTCTGCAGTAAAGAAAGCAGGGAATAAACCAGTGTAACAGTGAAGCAGAAAAAAGGAGAATGTTTGGATGGACAATTTGCATCCTACAGAAACAGTAATCAAATAAGCCCACTGAATATTGGGGACATCTAATGCAGAGTGCAAACCTTCTTTTAGTATAACACCTGGTGATTCATTGTTTGTGTCCTCATACTTTCTTTATTGTGATGAGAAATAAAAAAACCAACAAAACCCAACCCAAAATTGAGTGGGAATTACAGAAACAAAGGACTTTCAAACTAGTTTTGGAAAGCTTCTACTTACTAGACATTGCCAAATCCTAGAGACTGTTGTGGGTTGCCTACCCTTTGAAAGGAAAGAATTCCTGTAGTCCTGGATGGGCAACTAGCAAAACGCATGCAAATTAGTAGAATGTTCAGCTGTCGTAGCGCCATAGTGCTGGAATGCAGGTTCCTCACCAGGCAGAGCAGGCTGAAGTCAAACAGACAGTTGCAGAGGTCAGGACTGCAGGTCAGTACTGGTATGTATCCTGGTTTGACCCCAGCTGGCAACTAAGAACCACACAGCCGCTTGCTTCCTCACCCCTGGTGGGATGGGGGGAGGGAATCGGAAGGGTAAAAGAGAAAATTCATGGGTTGAGCTATAGTTCAATAGGTAAAGCAAAAGCTGCATGCGCAAGCAAAGCAAAATAAGGAATTAATTCACCATTTCCCATCAGCAGGCAGGTGTTCAGCCATCTCCAGGAAAGCAGGGCTCCATCATGCCTAGTGGTTACTTGGGAAGAAAAAATGCCATCACTCCAAACATCCCCCCCTTCCTTCTTCTTCCCCCAGCTTTATATGCTGAGCATGATGTCGTATGGTCTGGGATATCCCTTGGGTCAGTTGGGGTCAGCTGTCCCGGCTGTGTCCCCTCCCAACTTCTTGTGCCCCCCCAGCCTGCTCGCTGGTGGGGTGGGGTGAGAAGCAGAAAAGGCCTTGGCTCTGTGTAAGCACTGCTCAGCAGTAACTAAAACATCCCTGTGTTATCAACACTGTTTTCAGCACAAATCCAAAACATAGCCCCATACTAGCTACTATGAAGAAAATTAACTCTATCCCAGCCAAAACCAGCACAGTGTGTTAGTCTTCTATGGAGAAAGGGTGTCTGTTTTTACGTCTCTGTATCAAATGCTGCAAATTTGAGTAATTTGTACTGTCTTTATTTTAAGGCTAAGTACCACGGCCCAGGTTCTCTCTACTATGGGACCATTCCCAGGTTCAAACCCAGATACATGGCTCTGCGAGGCGGAAGCATTGATTCGAACCTGCAGTTTTGTGGCAGCAGCTGGATTGCTGAAGAAGGTGAGAATGGAAAGGGGTTGAATATGCAATGGTGGCCTCAGCCAAATGGAAAAAAAACCCCTGATTTCAGGGAGAAATGGTCCTTGGAGGTCAGTCCTCATGTGCTGGCTCTGTATCAGAGTAGGTGGCTGGGAGAGAGCTGCAGAAGATCCTGCCCTCCTCCAGTGGTGTGCATGGCATCACATCTCTGTCACTAGTTCATTATGCTTTCTCCTTTATCAACAGTAGCTAAATCACTACTATTGCCAGCCAGGACAGGGCCTGTGGCCCAACTGGCTATAAATTTGGCATGGGAATGAGATGTGAGTTCTGTTCCTATCATTGCTATCCATGTGTGGTCTTGCAATAGGTAAATTCCCAGCTCTTCCTCTGCTTGCCCATCAGATCAGACCTTGAGGATGGGATGGTGCTATAGAAACACTGGCAAGGTCTGCCTACTTGCTGAGATGTCTTTATGCTTTCCAGAAATACCAGCAGCACCGTGTGGGTCTATTGGTAGCCTTCACAGAAGCCAAGTCCTGAAATGGGAATCTTTTTTTCCCCTCTTACCAGCGGAGCCTTCAACCTCTCTCTCCTGGCTTGCTAGCTCAATGCTGTTCAGAAGAATTAAACTGATGCTAGTTTTATGAAAAATAAAACAAAACTGATCTTCTGAATGATTAAAAAAAGTTGAATGTCTCACTCATTAGATGGGTTGATTGTAAATATGTGAGGTCAACTAACTCACTTGTTCCCTTTTACCTGATCTACAGCTTCTTTTCAGTCCATATTAACAACCCAGATGAAGAAGCAGCCTAGTTTATGGGATGGGGATGGAGTTGGGAAATCTCTGCACCCAAGGGCCATCTCTCCTCTGGCTGGCTGGTTCAGCAAGGCTAGTGTGCACGACCTCAGCGCTGGGGCTGGAGGTTCTCTCTCCCACCTTTCTCACCAAGCCTTGACCCAGCAACCCCGAGAGAGGGATGTGAGCAGTGCTGCCCTGGAAACCATTCAGATAAAGGACAAGCTGAAGACGAGGATGATGTCTGAGGACCTGTTAGCCTCACAGAGAGGTAAGGTGGGAGCCTGTATGCTCTCTTGTGGGGGAAGAAGGGTCTTTCCCCAGCCTACAGAGCTAGCGCACATTCCCAGTGAACATTTCTCCCCTGCACGTGCCCTCCTGCAATAACCTGCCCTGCTCTCGGTCCCCTGCGTAGCCCTCCTGTTGCTGTAAGGGTGTACAACTGTGGGGCAGGGAGAGGAGCAGAAGGGTGTACGTGCAGGAGATGTTTTCTGTGTAAGCACAGGTCCATGGGCTCCCTGTTGCCTTACAGGAGCCCGAAGGATCAGGGTGTTCCTCTGGTGGCTCTGTGGAAGTAGGAAAGTATTGTCCACTGGCCTGCTTCAAGTGGCTGCCAGCATGAGCATGTTTCCCTGTGCAGTTATTTAGAAGTTTCCAAGAAATCTGTCCAATGAAATATCTAGCTTCAGGTGCTTTAGGTTTGTAGTGCTGCTTCTATTACGCTTTGTGTCTCTGCTTTGCAGGCCTGACTGACTGCAGTGACCCTAAGGGGGTTACCCTGAATCCAGTAGTTTCTAGGTCAGCTTCCCAGAGGCTCCTGGTAACCTCCAAGCCCATGTCTCCCATCCAGAACAGCTTTCCTTTCTCAGAGCCCAGCAGGATGAGCAACGGAGAGCAGGAGCATGGGGAAAACGACACAGGCTGTGATGACAGTGATGAGAATAACAAGGAGCTGATGTCAGAGGGAAAAGGATATAAAGTAAGGAAACCAAGCCATATCACATGTGGTGGATCTTCAGTTTATTTCCTGTAGGCAGAGCTCTGAGATCTTCTTCCCCTGTGGTGTGAGCCCAGGGAAGCAGCTGAGCCAAGGAAGGGTTCAGCTGGACATCGTGCTTCAGGCTGCCTTTGCAACACGTGTACTGCAGACTTCATGTCCTCAACATATACCAGTAGGAGAAGAGGTCTTTAAATAGTTTCTGTGCTCTCTAATGGCTCCTGTTGTGTTTTATGATTGAAAAAACACCAGCAACCAGTTGGAGCAACTAAACGTGTCTAATCCGGTCAAGCATATCCTTCTACAGTTAGTGAAATACACGTATCTGTGAACCATCTGCACATTGCAGTTACTGTTGCAGACCCACCAGTGTCTTGGTGGCTTTTTATATCAGCTCTGTCTGTTTTAGATGGAAAAAGATGTTTGCTGGAGCAGGCAGTCCTCCAAACTAAAGTTTAGGTTGCCTCAGCTTTTGAGTTGTACAGCTATGTCCTTCTGCACGGTTATCGCGAATAATATTTCTGGAGTTCAGCGGCTTCTGTGCAGCTTCATCCTCTCCCATGGGTCTGCCCAGGGGTAAGTTATGGGAACTGGCAATTCTGGCCATGGGGAATGGAGTCCAGACCCCATCTACTCAATTGCCTTTGCAGGAGGGACAGAAGCTGCAGTTGTTTTGGTTTTGCCATGGTGGGGAGGAGAAGGCAGATGAATAACAGCTTTTGTAAACAGGATACCTAATAAAAGGCTAGCGTACTTTATTTCAGCCCTGCACATACAGGGCCAAATGTATCCCTGACATTAACTCTGTTGGTTTCACTGGAGTTTGAACAGGTCCTGATTTGGCTCTTTAGCTGTAACAAGAATGATGGGATACTAAGGAAGGGTATGTGTCTGCCCCTGCTCCCTCCACCCCCCTTCCTAGCCATGGCATGGGGACCCTGAAGTAATTTCAGCAGGCAGGGAGACCCTACACAGAGCAGCAGGGTAGGGAGCTCTGCTGAACTTCATAAATGACAGTGAGCTTGACATGATGGATTGTGTCGGAGCTGGAGAGAACCAAGCATCCTGAGAGCACGTTAGCATCTGGGCCGAAAGGCTGGTTGGGGACTGTAGGAAGGGCATAAGCAGAAAAAATTATGGGCTTGAAAAAGGCAAGTTTTGACAGCGTGCAAAATGACTTTGTGGGGACTTGGCTGGAGTTCAGCAATGGCTGGTAGGCGCTTTAGGGACAGCGAGAGGATAGTGATCTAAACCCATTCCCATACCATCAGAAAGGCTAATAGAGGCAATGGCACCCCAGAACATCCTTATGCCAAGCAGACGGACGTCAGGTGGGAATGCAGCCACTGCCAGAGAGGTGAGAGAAGGGAGAGACCTGGCAACAGTGTGAGACATAGTCTCTCCCTCACCACTTCTCTTCCCATTGCCCATCCTAGGCCAAGCTGCTCCAACAGTTTTACTTTTCTTCTCCTGCCAAGTCCTAGCTAAGAGCATGGCTAAACTTTTTGTGACATCAAAGGGGGAAGGCCGGATGCTCAAGCTGAGCACTGTGTTCTACTATTTCCAGGCTTCCCTGCTGCCCTTCCATTGCAGTGGTGGAGATGGGAAGAAGTCACTGAGAGTGGATTTGATTCCCCCTATCCCCAAATCAGCAAGAACATCTGAAGGGGCTCCTGGCAGCGCTGCAGTGCCTCTCCCAAGCTCTCAGGACCTGGTTTTCCAAGAGGGTCTGGAGATGAGGTAAGCCAAGGTGACTGCCTCTCTAACATGCCATTCACCTCACACTTCTCGTCTCTTGAGGTTATTTTTCACAGTCAGCTTTCCAATATGTTTACGCAAACTTCTGTGCATTCACAATTTTTCTTATCTATGATGATCCAGCACAATGTCAAAACCAACATCATACACTCTCAGGGCAGGGGTGGGGGTGTTTGTGGAGGAAGCAGGACTTAAGAGGACCTTAAAAGCGGGTCCTCTGCTGGACTCTGATACTGATTCATTCTGTAATCTTTGTGGTGCCATTTGGGAACTGTATTGCATGGATCTGAATACAGTATCTGGTTTTGTGTGTGATCTTTGACTGCCAATTTCTGTACCTGCAAGAATATGTTAGGGCAAATATTGGCTACTGTATAGCTGTCTGCAAATTCAGATGCTGCTTCTGTAAATGTCAGTCGTAACTTCTCTGTGTCGTGTCTGGGCCTTCACTGTGAAATGAGAGCCCAGATAAATCTCAGTTTATAGATGTATAATCCTATAGATGTTTAATATTTACATATGGTTTTAAGATCAAAGGGGGCAAGTTGCTAGAGAACAGTTACAGGGCTGTAACTGATGGAAAGATATTTGCTTGGATATGCACGGGGAAATCTAGCTGTCAACCTTATCCTAGTTATAACAATAAATAAGGAGTCATAGAAATATAGCTCCAATTTAAAAGCTTCAGCATGGCTTTTAAAGCGCAATCTGAATATACTTACCTACCAGGTGAGTTGGAAAAAACCTTTTTCTTCTTGAAAGAGCAGGGAGGTGTAATATTATTCTCAGGAGATAGCAGTGGTATTACCATGTGTAACCAAGATACTGTCATCAGTTGAAGTCATGACCAGGCAAAGTTAGGCTTCTGCAGCAGTATAAAGGTAGCTGCCCACAATACAGACTTATGACTGGCTTAACATCTCTTGCTGATTCAGAAAGGATGTATGTAACAGTGAGCCACTTATCTCCAAAAGCAGAGACAGCAAAATTGGATATTTAAGGCCCAAATTGAAGAATGACTCCTGTGTTTCAGGTGGAGCTTGATGAGCTCTGTGTGACTCCAGCAACTGAAAGTTTAATGGCAATTAATCAACTTTGCATATTGTTGGTTTTATGGCTTGCATTTGCTCCTTCATCGGAACGACCATGCTAAGAAAGTTTGCCTCCTTTAATGTTATGCCCCCTTTCTCTTTCTATCTCTTCATATATTCTTTTATCCTCAATTCTCTTAAGGCCAAGATCAGGCAGCAGCAGTGAAGAGAAGACCCTTGAAACTCTAGGTAGGTACAAGGCATGGCTGTCCTAAAATGACAATAGGAATCCTGATCCATGGGTGGCATTGTGAAAGTTTTGTTGAAAACCATCCTGTAACTTTTTTTAATTCCTTGATGTGCTCAGACAGCTCTCCCAGAACCCAGTCACTGGGAAATGTGCTCTGGTGATCCAGTGAAAGTGACTCCAGCATGGAGTTATGAATGACAGGAGCTGGAGGGGTACCTTGGGGCCCTGGAAATGCACAGTAGGAAAAGAAAACGTTCCTCTACCTCATGCTCATACCTTTTATCCCCCTGCACACTCTCTAATGTCATGAGGATTAGAGAAAAATGAGGCATTTCACATGAAATGAGAAATGTTCCCACTCCTTCCTCCTACACTTGAAGGAGAAAACCTTCCATTGGTGCCGTTTCTGAACCAAACCCTTTCAGATCTGAAGTAGATTCATCAACTTTGCTTATTTTTGCACTGGGAGAAATATTGAAACCTTCTGTGATAGGAAGTCCTTGTGAATTTTCCATTTACAGAGAAAGAGACTTAAAAAAGGATCCAGCCTATGCAGGATCTGAGCTTTCCACCCTCTTAAAGCACAAGCCTAAATTAAATGCTGAGTAATGAACTGAAGTTTCCTCTGTGAAACTCATTTACTTCAAACCACATATGCTAGCTTTATGATTAGAAATCTCTACCCCTACTCTATCTGCATATGTCAGTATTGCAAACTGAGGCTGGGGTAGGAGATGCCTACTGGCTTCTCCCCCCTCCCCACCTTGCGTTATTACTAGTAATAAGAGTTCTGTGAGACAAAATGTGGCGTCTGGTGCATCTGTGTCAGCCAATACTTCTAAGTTGAAAACCTCAATGACACCGTTGCTGTCCCATTGCCATCTGTGGGTTTGTAGTGATAGGAGAGATGAGAATTTAACAAATAATTTTGCTGGTGCAGGGAAAGGCATAAGATCCACTGGTCCCTTAGCTCAGTGTTAGTTCTGCCAAATAACGGGCATGCCCCATAGGAATGGTTCCTTTATTACTGGTATGCAGCTAGTATGCTGAATGCAACTAGGGAGAAGTACTGCTGAGTAAGTAAGGTGACATTTTTGCTGGATACATTCTGGACTAGAAATGAGCTATATTGTTAAACCATCTCTCTCTTTTATTATTGATTTGACCATTCTGCAGGGAAAAAAATCCTGATTTAAGAAAGTTATTCCTTTTTTACTGCTTGGCTATCACATGATTTTATCATCTGTGAAGCCATGTAAGGAATGATTAGTTCTCTGAGTTTTAACAGCTCTGTTGGAGAGTATTTCAGAATGAGCTGCACTGTGCTGTTCCCATTAAGAAAATCAGCCTTTAGTCAGGCTGCCCAGAAAGTGGGCTGATCTGCTACAGTTTAGAATGAAACTCCTTGGGGAGAATGAATTCTCTAACTTCAAGAACACAATTCTGGTTTTGGTAACACTCTAGCAATCCTAAGCTTTTCTCTAAATGCCCTCTAAAATATTCCAGCAAAGAGGAGGAAATGTTGATTCTTACCTCTACAAAGGCATATAGCTATTAAAAAGCAGGAGTTCTTTTAGTAACTAGGAAGAAGAGGTTGTTTACTAAAATCAGAATGGATAGGAACAGATAAGAACCTTTTTGGCAAGAGAAATCTCCATCTCTCTGCTCTTCTCTATCAAACACAGCTGTTCACCAGAAGCCAAGGGCTGAGGCCTTTATCATGCAGTAGGTTTGAGTCTGATGGCCAACAGAGTAATGTCATTTCTGCTGCCAGTGCAATATGGTAGTACTCCATCTGTTTGGAGAGGTCATATGTACCTCGCTCTTCTCATACACAAGCTATATCCATGTCTTATTAGAGCTCCAGACTCTGGAACCCGTCTTGCCTGTTCTCCAGCATCAACCTGTTGGTGGCATGAAGTCTCCCAGACATTTATGTGAACCCGTGCCCCAGTTAACTGGCCTCCCACTCAGCCAGGCCGAGAAGATGGATCATCTCATGAGCTCTTCCCTTCTGAGTGACGATGACTTGAAGGACAGCAATGGAAGGGTAAGGGCTAAGGACAGGGGTGAGCAGGCTTCCTTTTCAGTGACTGTTCAGTGCTTAGCACAAAATGTCACCGAAAATCATAACCTTCCTCCCTTGGGGAGTGAATTCTCTTGGGAATACATTTGAAAGCTGCAGAGCAATTGCTTGAGTATTTTCACTGATGCAGAAGTCACTGGTTGGGAGATGGTGCTAAGGTTATGCAAGAAGCATTCTTTATGTACGAACGCCAATTTAGAGCAGATCTGAATGGCAGAGCAAGTTACACATCAGTGAACATGTGCAAAGTGCATGCTTGGAAGCACAGAAGCAAAGATTATAATGTTGAGTGTAAGCAAGGCTGCAAAATAAAATGGGAGAGCTTAATTTTCCTTGGTTACCTTTCTTGCTGTATCTCACAGCCCTCTCATTCTCAATTTTTCTATTCATTAAGACCAATGTTTCTCCAACTTGTTTTCACATGACTCGTTTTTTGGACTTGTGCTCTCAGAGAGCAGCTGAGTCCTTCAGAAGCAAGGAAGTGAGAAGCAGCTGCAATTACTGGCCATGAGTGTTAAGAAACAGCAAATTACCTCTCATTGCTTGTTATTGCAGATGGTTTTTACTCCCCCACCCTGGCCTGAGGGAACGGAACTGCCTGTTCACTGGTCATGTGAGCTCTTCATACATCTTGGAGCACTCATGACTCTCTTAGTTCAAGCAGGGCTTCCTGACATAGATTGAGAAACAGTATCTTTGACCAGTGGAAAGTTACAGTAGTAAAGTGTTATACATCACTGGGTGTAATTGTATGCCACAGTGAGGAAAGGAGGAGTTCTTCTGAAACTATTGGGATGTATATGGAGCTGCATTAAAGACTATGACACTCTACCACTGTGCTCCTGATGAGGTGTTGTATATGCTTTGTGTATCTCTCTCTATGCTCCATGATGTATTTCCTTTGCAACTAGATTCATGTTACCTTGTCCAAGTCAGCTCAGAAGAAAATACACCAGAAGCGAATGAGACAGCTGGAGCTATTGCGTAGAGAGAAGGAGAAAGAGAGAGAAAAGGAAAAGTCCTTGCAACTCCCTGCACAGAGTGTTGACCCTGGGGATGCAGCCGAAGAAAGTAAGTGGTTGCTATAGTTGTGGGCCTTTTTGTTCACTTGCTTGCTATTTGCACAGTGGTGCAAGTGTCTATGAAATCAGACTGGAAGGCTGTTACACTTGCATCTAAGTGGAAATTAGAAGAGAATTTATTTCCATTTTCCAAAGGAAAATACAGAGGTATGAAGTGTCTTGCCTGTGGCCCACACTGAGTCAGTCACAGAATATCACCTTCCTCCCTTCTATAAAGTCTTTCAGACTAGATAATTTTGTCTTGCAAACTACATTGGGGCTTCAGACTCTCTAATTGAGAGTAGCCTCCAGGAAAAGTGAATGGATGAGTCCAAAAGAATGCTTATCAACCAAGGTGCAACTTGGAAGAAACAAAATTAAACCATTTCTAATTAAAACACAAAAGATCTTGTTCATGTGATAGGACAGATTATCCTGCTCATACCACTCCTTGCTGAGGAGCTTGCATTGCAGAGCCGTGCTGGAGCCCTTAGCCAGTGCTTATATTTTACCCACATGAGCAAGCAGCGTTACTGACTTAATTGCAGCTGACGGGCTCTGATTGTACTGCTGCATGCGCTACCACGAGTGCAGTGGCAGGGAACTTAAAAGTCAGCACTCAGCCGAAGGGCAATGACAAGGTTATCTGCTCTTTTTCTTGCTATTATTTTGTGAAGTACTGGTGAGGAGTGCTGAGGTGGGAGCCCCAGAAATGTAACTTCTCTATCCAGCCTCTGAAACAGGAAAACAAAAGACAAGCAGTACTGAGTTTTCCTCATTCTTAGGGAAAGCATCACTGCATTCAGTTTTAAACTAAAAGAGGGTAGATTTAGGTTAGATATAAGGAAGACATTTTTTACAATGAGGATGGTGAAACACTGCAACAGGTTGCCCAGAGAAGTTGTCAATGCCCCATCATTGGAAGTGTTCAAGGTCAGGCTGGACGGGGCTCTGAGCAACCTGCTCTAGTTGAAGAAGTCCCTGCTCATTGCAGGGGGGTTGGACGAGATGACCTTTAAGGTCCCTTCCAACCCAAACTGTTTTATGATTCTGTGATTACTGTCCCACATTAGAATGCAACTCTTACTTATGCTTGGAGTTGTCTGGGACAACAAAGGAATGCTACCCAGCTCCAGCAAGTTTTCTAGCCCTTTCTAAGCCCATAGCCACCCTGTCCAGCACTCTTCACTTACAAGGTCCTTTTCAGCCTCTGCAGGCTTTGGCCGACCGCCTGTCAATGGGACAGATTTCATTTCCCCCAGCATGAGCAATGCACGCAGAGCGCGCGCTGGTACTGCCTTGAGGAAGCGGGTCAACAGGCCCTCACTGCCCAGCATCCCTGTCATCAGTGAGCATGGCAGCTTCCCACGCAACTCCTCAGGTAAGCCCGCTCCGCTGAAGCCCCCACATCAGCTCTTTCCTTGCACAAGGAGCACAAACTGCCTCATTCCTCAACCACAGGTAGGATCTTGGGTCCAAAGCCTCTCCTGAGGATTGAGAGCAAACTTGCTTTGGATCCACTCCAGCTTGGTGATACTGGAGCACTTAGTGCTTACAGATCCACTGGAAAGCTTAGCTGAATAAAGTAGTGGTAAAGCCTTAAGCTCTAGCTTTTGCCCATACCGATAGTCCAAAATATAACACTGGTGCTGGGAGGCAGCTGTAAGTGCAGGGCTGAGCTCCGGTGAAGTCTGGCAGGGTGTGCTCACTGTACACATATGCGTACCACCATGATCAATTAGCCACTCACCATCTTGGCCCTCTGCCTGTGCTGCTGTCTGGCTCTCCAGCCAGCTTTTCTGCTATCGCAGCAAGGGTTGTCTCTGCATGGAAATTAGTGACTTGGTACAATCATGCTATTGCACCTAAAAGTGCTTAATGGTTTCTAGCCTCTCTCATTCCACCGCCTGCAATGCAAGCTGGGAACAAGCAGTGCCTCTTCTGTCACCCCACCCAAACACAGTGGCTGTGTGTAGCAGATGACATACAGGAGAGGCTGCCTGGTGCTCCCAGGCTGCTTGCTACCTGCAATAAATCTACAGCAGATAGCAAGTCCATTGTGATTCTCATCTCTCCTTTGTGGGTAGCCTACCTGGTGTTATGATCCTGAGTAGTGTGAGTTAAGAAAAAGGGAGCTAGGAATGACTTTGAATGCTCTTTTCTAGTGATGCTACTCTGATTTTCAAAATTGACCAGGACTAGCCTGACATGGCTCTCCATTCATATTGAATATAGATGTGTATATCTACATACTCATGCAGTGACATCACTGATGTCAGTGACAGTGATATTGGTGACATCCAAATTAGTCCCCATCTGAATATTTTTTGATTTTACAGTTCCTCTGTCCTCTGTACTTTGTAGAACACGTGAGGCAGCATAAAACCCCTACAGAGTCCATAGCAGTTCATCTAGATTCTGTGCAATATTTATTCTCAATACTTTTAGACAGCTCAGATGTTTTCATCTACACTTTAGAAAATGAGCTTTTGAGTGCAAGACATGAAATTTTTGACCCACAGTACTTTTGATGACAAATAGGTTTCATAACAAATGCATTTGTCATCTGAATTTTTTTATACCTTGTATATTTATCATCAAGAGAGTGCGTTTGCCAACAATTTGCATCTATATTTACATATTTTTATTCTCCGTTCACATTTGGAAGGCTTTTTTGTCACAACTATCTACACTAGAAATTGCTTTTTTCCACAAGAGAAAGCTTAGGCATTGCACAGTTTGCAAACAAGTACATTTGATGACAAATAAATTTCACCTCAGCATCTTCAAAATACAGCCAGTGGGTACCTCTGAAATAGTAAATATTCATAACGCTTGGAAAATAGCAAAATCCATAAACTACTACTTTCCCAATAGTATGCTAAAATGTGTGTGCACTCAGCTGCCTGCTGTCTAGAATATTTGAAGTAAATGGAAACAGAGGTGCTGTCAGATTTAGAGGGTCAGGTATCACTGTTCCCTGGTGGTTGCTCCTTGGGGATTCACCCGAGCCCAGCGGGACTCAGTTGTTCAGGCTTGGTGCTCACTGGGGGCAGCTGGAGATGTTTCCTCAAAGTTACAGGGTGCCTCTGTCCCCAGTGCTCCAGGTAACAGGGAGGTGATACAGGGAGTTATGTGCATATCTCAGGAGCTTACTCCTGGGGTAGCAAGTCTCACTGGGTGGCACTGGTCCCAGTGAGTGTGAGCTCTGTGGCACTATGAAACTGCAAGCTGGCTGTGGTACTTATAGCGACTTGGGAGCTGGCTCTGTGTGTGCAATTTTCAGGTTTACACAAGGAGCTGGTGCCCAGCTGGGGGTGACTCGGAGATGGTTGGGTGCTGGGGAAAGCAATGAGCCAGATAGCGGGGAAGTCTGAACCAATGCCAGTTTGCACCCATACATAACCTTGGCTGGGAGATTAAGTTGCAGTCTGCTTGGTGGCGGGGTGCCTTGCCATGGGATATGCGATGCTGGTGCCTGACCCTCTCCTTACAGCGAACTCGCTGCCAGCCATTGCTCTGGACTTCCTGGAGGGGGAAGAGGAGCCAGAGGGTAGGATCGCCCAGGAAGCCAGACCCTTCCCTCACCCACAGCAGGGGCTGCTCGATACGCTCACATGGCTCAGCAGTGATGACTGGTAAGAAAGCCCCCTGTTCAGTCTTTCTCCCTCTCAGTGTAAAGCTCAGTTAGAAGCAATTATTTCTAGTGCTTCTGGGCCCAGACAGCCCAGATGTCCAAAGGGAACTAGTGAAACCACTCCAAAGCAGTCACAGTATAAAGATGTGAGAGCAGCCTTTTATTTGCCTTGGTCTGTAGCAGTGCTACAGCCGCAGCAGGTCCATGCTGTTTCTTAGCTTTGTCTTCTGGTCCATGTAGCTGCAAACAAAATCTTCAGGGAAGAAAGTAAGTTGTGGAACAAGATGATTTGCTGGCTGAAGCCAGAAGCATGACGGAAGCTGTCTTGAGTTTAGAGATTGGGGGCCTCAGGTCACTGGCCCAGGTGGGACTGAGTAAGGATTTATCTCTGCTCCCACTGCTGGCAGCAGGAGACAGGGCCTCCCTGTGACCTACTGCACCTAAGTCCCAGGAGTGCCTATGGGGAGTTCCTATTTCTGAGAAACGGACTGAGACATGGTGCAGAGTTGCTCAGCCTGTCATTTCTCCTGAAGGGCTCATGGCAAAAGATAAGGAAAAAGAAAAAAAAAAAAAAAAACCTTTAGGAATCTTGCACTTTTAGAATTAAACTTTTTCCTCTTTGCTGCTTAATATGGGCCTAAGATGTTTTGTCGATAATCACAGTGTGTCCTGAAATTAGACGCAGATAGGAGGACACTACAAATTTCAGGTGATATTGGTTGTCTTTTTGATTTCTGGGTCAGCATACACTCACTGTTCATACTGGGATAACCATGAAAAATCTCCCATGATGCATCTCCTTGTGCGATTGCTTTGTTTTGCACCTCTCCCCTTTCTCTTCCCTGTTCCTGTCTGGTGCCCTGTGAGGTGCAGAAAGCTGCTGCAGGTGTGTGGGGTCAGGGTTACATTCAGGGACCCCAGTGGGGATGGGTCCCTAGTCATGCCCTGCAGCCCTGGTGAACCCATGATGCGTCACAGGCCTTCATGTAGCTCAGGTCCTTCACAAAGAAAGTGCTGAGAGAGATGTGTTTTTACTACTTTTAAATAACATGTTGCTGTTGTGGGTGTTATTTTAAGTAGTGTTTTTCTGGAAAATTCAGCATTTTGGCTGTTCTTGCCCAGGTGTGGAATCTTTTAGGACATACTGCTTTTTTTGGTGGGGGGGGGGGGGTGGTGGGGTGGTGGTGGACACGGTGACTAGATTGCAGAGTGCAAACTCAGCTATGGAGTGGCAGTGCAGACTCTCACTCCTGAACTGCCCTCTGGGGATGGCAAAGAGGGAAAATGCCCAGTAACAGCCAGGCAGGACTGTATCTCAGAGACAGGGCACAGGGAGGGTGCAAGAAACAGAAACATAGCACAGTGTCCCAGCTTCTAGGAAGCAATGACATAGGGACTTTGTGTGCCAGGGATTTCAGAAAGGCTGTCTTGTTTAATGGCCACAAATTAACCCATCCCCTCTGAAACCATCTATTTGCCTTTTGGATTTATGTATGCTTTTGGCTGCCACAGCATCCTGTGGCAACGAGTTCCATGATTTAAGTAAGTCCTGTATGAGAAGCACCTGCCTTTGTTTGTTTGAGCCGACTCCCTGGTAATTTCAGAGGGTGCTACCTAGTTCTTGGGTGGTGAGAAAAATCAATCTTTTTGGTAATTGCCTTTCAGGGAGCAGAAGGCGAAGGGACTCTTCAGTGTCAGACGCCTGGCTATCTGCCACTCAGAAGTCCTTCTCTGTAGACTTCATGATGTTTCCTTGGCAGTTACCAAGGAGGTAAGAACATTATGTTTAATTGTGTCCCACGTACCTTGTACATGGGGCGTAAAGTAGATATGGGCTTATTCATTTACATGTGTGCTCAGTGTCTGCCTTCATTACTATTTTTAGACCTCATTTTTCTAATAGCTACATCACCTATCTATATGATCTGTCTGTACATATAGCTATATTTACTGGTATGTAGGGCATCTCTCCTCTTTGAGCTAGGTGTCATTATAATGCAATATACAAATGCAGAAACTGAGACACTAATCAGGTGATTTGCCACAGCCCAAATCTCTGCCCAAGCTGTAATTAAACACTGTAGCTTTTGCCTCCCAGCTTTCTCCCACTTCCTCCTCCTCCTCAGCATCCTGAGGGATTGACTGCAGGTTTTTATTTTCCAGTGTTTCCTGCTGATGGCTTCTCCTTCTTCCTGTGTGCTTTTTGGTAATTTGCCCATTGATCTGTTGCCTCTGTGCACCAATGGAATTTTGCACTGCAACCACTGGGTGCTTGAGTGGCCTGGCTGTGGGGTTTGCAGGACAGTTGCCCACAGCTTCACTATCTCATCTCTCAGTTAACAGAGAGGTCTCAACCTCAGCTCCTTAACATCTGTGGCTATATTTCTGACTTGGCACTTGTCTCTGGCCTGAACCAGCTGCCTTGTACTCTTATTACATGATTGCCAAATATATTGAATTTTCCTTTGCTTGCAGAAGACAGTAAGACTTAGCTCATTTCCATGCAAATCCGTCCTCCTATCTAATATTTAATGATGTTGGAGGCTTGAATGCCCCTTGGGTTGTTGGACTCTTCAAACCTTTCTGTTTAGGTATGCAGGACTTGGATTCTCCCACTCTGGTATCGGGGTTAGGAGAAGAAGGCCTTTCAGCTTAGCTCATCTGATTCTTATATCACTTTTGTATTTCTGAGGAAATTTCTTCCTCTCTGTTCTACACGTTCATGTGCAGAGACATCTTTCAGCTTTCATTTCATTCCAGTCCCAGATTTTGCTTTCACAAGCACTTCTAGCATTTACATGGTTCGTTTTTATTAACAGGCACAACTAAGTTGGCAGAAAGAATCACTGGTCTGTCCTTCAAAGTATCTTTCAAATGAAGCACATGACTCTGAGATGCTTCTTCCTTACCCTTGTGGGGAGAGCCTTTTGGAAGCAGGGATCACTCCAGAGCAGCACTGAATGCTGTAAAACCCCACTGATTGCAGCTGTAATTACATGTGATTTCCAGGATCCTTAAGTGCCTTAAGTCCAGCCACTAGGGTTCTCCTGAGTAGATGGAGCTGCAGAAGGACTCAAGTCCCTGCTGTGAATTAGTCTGTAGACTTGAGCCCATATTTTCTGTTTCCTGGCTGAGTGCTCAAACTGCCAGTGCTGCAATTTTTGATAGGAGGAAACTATTACTTTTCCTCTATCTTGTCTTTATGAATTGCGCCTTTATAGTTTTGTGGTGGGTTGACCCTGGCTGGATGCCAGGTGCCCACCAAAGCCATTCTATCGCTCCCCCTCCTCAGCTGGACAGAGGAGAGAAAATATAACAAAGAGCTTGTGGGTCGAGATAAGGACAGGAGAGATCACTCACCAATTACTGTCAACGGGCAAAACAGACTCAGCTTGGGGAAAATTAACTCAATTTACTACAAATCAACCAGAGTAGGGTAATGAGAAATAAAACCAAATCTCAGAACACCTTCCCTCCACCCCTCCCTTCTTCC
>JANHGO010000635.1:0-39290 GCA_024606505.1 Aquila spilogaster
ACTCATGATTAGTTAGGAATGCATATCTAAGTGGCTCTGGCTATAAGTGGGGAATTTACAGATCATGTAAATTGTTTATTAACAAGAGTGCTGCTACATGAAAGCCATCTACACAAAAATGAATATGGTTATAGAGGCTTTATGTTTTTTTCTTGTATTTATCCTGAGGTTGCAGTGAAACACCTGGTGCAGCTTTGCTGCTAGTTCAACCAGTGTGCAGCAGTTTAATTCTGACCCAGAAACAGCACCATCTAGTGATCTGTAATGCTTTGTACCCATGGGAAATTAATCGCTAGTTGATGCTGAAAATTGTATTGCAATTATATGTTATGCCAAATTAGTTAATCTACAGGCAGTTTGTGTTTACACAGTGAAATTAAGGCACCTCTTCTGACGTACTAATAACCATTAACTGTGAAATGAAATAAATGATTATAAAAGCCGGCAGATCCTCTGTTGCAGCAAACACAGCATCAGCTTCAGAGCGACTGGAGTTGGAACATAAGCAGTAATCTCTCATGAGCAAAGGTGATGTGCATAGACCTCATAGGAGTGAAGTACTCGATTATACATTAGACTCCTAAACATTGTACTAGATTACACTTACTGTTTGTTGTGACAAACAGTGAATTAATTTTTTTTTCCACAGAGATGGGAAAATTCTTATGTAAGGCAGTTTTTAAATATGGAAGTGACTTGGAAGCTTAATTGGAAATATATTTTGATGAGATTTAAGTTCATATGTCCCCGTAGGTCTTTGAATTTAGCCCTTAAGAGTCAGATCATCTGATTTCATTGTAACTCTTCTGGGGTTATTGCTTTTTCTGACTTACTCTTACAATTGTGTTTTTTCATTTTCTTTAAATAATATTGGAAGAGACAGTCCAAGGGATGGCAGACCATCCAGATTCCCACCTTCATTGCTTAAATGGATGTTTATCCCTACAGTCCTGAAAGGAGGCCTTAGATTCAGCAAAAAATATGTTTTAGCAAAGACAAATATGATTGACAAGTTTCTGAAAGGCAGCTGTTCTACAGTGTCTTAACACTTAATTAATCCCAAGAGGGAACAGAAACTATGTTCCATACCTCATGGACCTTTTCTGATGCGTACTTGAGGAGTTACTTCACCTGGACTGCTAACCATCATTCATCATGTGCTATAGCAGGAGAGCAGCAGAATCGAGGACAATAACTTAGAAGCACTAGAGAAGGGAAAGATGAAAATATTTGGCAAAAGTCAAGGGAAAACTCAAATTCCATGAGCATCCAAGTGACTTGTCATCAACCAAAATAATTCTGAGAAGCTACCATTCAATCTTCCGTGACAAAATTTTCCACTGCAATTACTTTGAAGTCTTCTAAAGTCATCTGTGAGACCTTTAGAATTAAGACCCAGATTTAGTATTAGTATGTTAGCAATTATAAGGAATGCAGTATCCTAACATATTCTTTTCTACATTTGGTCCATGAAAGGTTATCTGAATTCTTTTCTTTTTTTTTTTTTTTTTTTTTTTTTTGGCCTTTAAAGTGACAGGGAGGATTTTATGAGTTTTGTAAGAAATTTCACCGTCTGAAAGGTAAAAAAGAAAAGTGTCATGCACTAATTTCAGGAACCAAGACAGCCTGAGACAAAAATAAAAAAAAAAGAAGAAGAAGAAGAAAAAGGCTCTCTATGAAGGGCAAACATTTTTTATTTCATAGTCATGAAAATAGCTGTGAGGTCCGAAGTATGGGATAAGTTACTAAGATATCAAACCAGAGCTTTCTTGCGCTTCTTTCTTTTAATTTTCTTACCATTTTAACTGGGAAAACTTTAGAAGTCATTGATTTCTGTTTTTACAGTCAGTTTTCTTTTTGGCTCCTTTTCCTAATCAACTGGTATCTATTAGCTGAAATCCAGATATTTCACAACAAGAGCTCAGCTTTGGCCATACTCATTTTTCCCAAGGAAGAATTTTCAATTCAATGAAAATGATCACTTTGTTTCAAACTGTGTTGGTTTTTTTGGGGGGGCAAAATAAGAAAAATTGAATTAATTTGTTTTTCTTGTTTGATCAACTCTAGTTCTGATCCCTGCAATTCAATAGCAGCATGTTACTGTAGAATTGATTGTGTAAGTAGAGAAGGGCCTTCGTGATATTTGATTTCTGTGGCACTGCTGTGCTGGGAGACTTTATAAAATTATGCAGTCTTATTGAGCCAGTATTTCTGCATCTGTTCAATGGAGATGTTATCAGCCTCACATTGTGTTTTGTCAAATAACATATATACTACAGCTAAAATGTGGAAAATACTGTCCAAGCATGAGTAAGTCATCATAGCTTCAAATGTGACACTAACCCTATAATTTCATTGCTTTGCTACAAGAAAAACTCAGTTCTTTCATTGCAAGCTTCTGTTACAAAGATTAAGAAGTAGGTGCTCAGAAATTCCTCAGGCAGCTCCAGGGCTTAAGACAGGCGCTGTTATCTGCTGCAGCTTGTGATTGGAAGTCTCCTCTATAAACACACACTCTAAACTCAAAGTCTCTGCACCCCAAAGGCAACTGCGGTGTTTTGGGGGGCAGGACAGTACAGTGCTGAGGGGCTTGCAGGCAGTACTGGGTGCTCAGCACCTACCTGTTCTCCCTGTTGTGCAGTGAAGCCACAGTGAGGCAGGAAGGGGCTCTCTCCCAGAACTTGGCACCAACTACAGTGCATGTTCTTGACACTGTGCTGTAGTCGTGGCAGGGAAAAGTCAGGTAAGGACAAGCGACTCCAAGTCTCTCACCCCTCAGGCAGCTAAAGGGCCCATTGTCAGGGCACAGAAACTCACTCCCAGTGCTTCTGGGTCTTTCCAGCTTCTGCTTGGACGAGTCCTCTGCCCCAGCTGAGACACTGAAGTGGGACACAGCTGTCTCATGCTCCTGCAGCATATGGCCGTGGGCAGTGCAACTGGATAGCTCATAGAGTCCTAAGGTTTCCCATTCCAAGGCATGGAAATGTAGTCTTGACTTGAATGTTTGTCCAGAAACTATAGAATTGTAACACGTATTCTGCAAAGCCTTCGTTTCACAAAATTTTGGGGGACTTTAATCAACCTGCCTCTTATTGTCGATCTTAACTCCTCTGGTGATGTTCTTTCTATTTGAATATAGGAGAAGAGTTTTGGCTTTTGTTATCTCAGCTGAACAAGTAAACAGTGTTGAAGATAATTAATTCAAACATGAACATGTCTTCCTGTTTGAAGAAAGAATGAAAGTAAAGAAAACAATCATCTCAACATATCAATCTAAAAATTACTTTATGGAAAGTATAAATTTATAATTAGATGATTTTTTGTTTCACACTCTCTTTACTGACCTTATAATTTACATTTTGATTTCATTAAAAATAGGTGGAGCTGTCAAAGCACAAGAGCACGCCCTGCACATTCCATACCTGCAGTGAACGCATACCCATGAGGGGTCACGGTTTTCTCATTCTAACCTAAACTTTTGTACCAAAATGTGTTCTCACACACTACTGATATAAAATAAGAAGGAGCAATAATCCTCCTCTTGCTGTCTTGCAGGAAACAGGTATTATGATGATTGTGACTGCAGGAAATAGCAAAGTTAAAGCAAAGGCTGATACAGTAAGCAAAGCACCAAGTTCCATAGCCTGTTATTCATTTCCAAAAGACTGGGTGAATGTCTGGGGTAGCCAATAAATAATTCACATTAAATTTTGGGTAGCAAGCATATTTCAATACTGATAGCAAGCCCAATGAAGATTTTCACTGTCAGTTTACTCTCATCACTCTGAAGGATGTGCTGAAAGCCCAGGAGAAACAACACTGCCAAAGCCTTAGTTTCTTTGTGTTGCTCGACTGGGGATTCAGGCTTTGCTTCGTTATTATTTACTGAAAAATAATCAGCTCACCACAAGATTATTGGTGGTTGAGACAGATCGGCCATGGAACAGAACGGCACAAACAGCACGATGTACAATCACAAACAAACACAAACAGCAGAATCTCTTTTTTTCCCCTGGGATGCAGCCAGGAGACTCTAAGGAGACATGCTACTCCTCTGCACCCTTATCAGAGTCCATGAGCACTGGGATCATCCTGCCCCCGGCTCTTGGTGGGAGGAACGTGCGAGTGCTCTCCCTATCTGACTCAGACAAAGTCATCCAGGATAGCTAAGATCCATCTACTGCTGCTTTTTAAAACTTACTCTGTCTGAAGAAGATTAAAGACCGCTTGTACCACCCCTGTTTGTGAACCATCCAGCAGGGGTGGGAACAAACAGCTAAGGTGGGACTGGTAATGTCTTATCTGCTCCAGCCTTTGGATATAGAGTGAAAAACAGCACATATCTCCTCTTCCTGTATGTGGTCAGGACCTGAGTTTCATATCTCATCTGAAAGATAACACCTCCAGGAGCATCTTGGTAGAACAATACTGAGTCAGAGGGAAGAGAATGAGTCACTGCAGCTCTTCGAATTTTCTTGGAAGTTTCTCACTAAAACATTGACCCAGCCTGACACTATTTAGTAGATGACATCAGAGACTGTAGTTCATCTTAAATTCAGCTTAGATAAAGGCTAGGGTCCCAGGAAACTGGTTTAAAAAGAGTGCTTACTTCTTTGTGGGGCAATTCAAAAGTACTTCATTGGGGTGATTTCATTATGCAAGTACTTTAAAACAAAAGTAACTCCCTCCCCCCCCAAAATCAGAAGACCATCTAGCTAGAAATCTTTAGCTGTTGAGCAGCAGATACAGCATGTGTCACATTGCAAACTGTTCCTTCCCTTAGCAATGACATACAAAGTGAACTCTTTATAATTGGATTGCATTTGACTAGAAAAAGCCAAATTCTCTCTCTCTTTTTCTTTAATCTTACTCTGCTGCTACCTGATTTTTGGAGTGAAGCTGCCTGCAGTCCCGCAAAGGATCCCCTCATCAACAGAAAAGGCATCACTGGCAGTGCCAGGTTGTCACTGTGGAGTGATACTCCGGTGATTATCAGTGAATTGACAATGATTTGTGACTCACTGCTGCTCATTCTTAATCCAACCCACACCACCACTGCTTGTACTGCCTTGTGGGAAGCAAATATGAGCACATGCACAGGAAGAAGCCTCAGAGTTATTATGCTGGCAGCCTTCCAGACATCTTCTTTGCGCTGTAACTGCCTGTCTGCTACCCACTGAGTTTGCCATGCAGCTAAAGATTTTCTTCTAGCCCTGTAGGGACTTCAGAGGGTATACATTCTACATTAATTGTGAAAAAAGATAAAACTGATTTAAAGCTGTGATATATGAGATGTGCATGGATGTGGTACAATGCTAGTACATCTGTGAGTGAAAAATGGACCCGCTGCAGCCTCTTGGATAGGGCCCTGGGCAATCTGGTGTAGTACTTAATCTAGTGATTGGCAACTCTGCCTGTAGCAGGGGGGTTTGAACTTGAACTTTGAGGTCTTTTCCAATCCAAACCATTCTATGATTCTGTGATTCTATAATTCTATGATTCTTGTGCCAAAGAGATGAGCTTCTGTGACTGTAAGGGCATAACACCAGCAGCCTTAGGGAAGGCCTAAAAAGCGGGAAGGTTTCTTCAAGCTTTTTCCCTGCTGCTGCAAACCTGAAGCCACACAACACACAGACAACTGTTCACTTGATAGAGCCACGTTTTCTTGTCTTTCTGTGTCTTGCCCTCAATATGCTACTCCATGACTATTCACAATGCAGACCTACTTGAAACATGAAGTGGTTTCTCACCCATGTATCTTGGGTCATCCAAGTTAGATATGCCAGAGTTTCCCCCACGAGGTATCACAATCACATGAGACCAAGAACAGAGCAGCGTAGCAGGGTAGGGCAGAAAGCTGAGGGGAGTTAGTTGCAGGGCTTTTAACAACGTACCTGTGCTGGTGATGCCAGAAGTTAACCTAGCAGGGAGAATATCCTAGAGTCAGTGTGGCTGACTCAGTCATCTTAAAATGCTAAAATTTCTGTCTCTTCTCTACTAACTTTCTGCCTCTATCATACCAAAGTATTTCCTACACAAAGCTGACTGGAAACCATACAGACGATTTGGTCTGTTTCATATAACCCAGTGTCATTTGAAATCTGTATCACCAGGAATCTATCAGCAACGATGAAAAATGTTGCTTTTTTTTTTTACGGGGCATATGACTCTGTCTCATGGCCACTTCCAGAGCCAGTAAAAACTGGTCTCCTCATATGATTGATTAAGCATAGAAAGTGCAATATAAAAGAAAGCTCAATATATTCTCAACAGACTATTCTTTAAGAGATGAGTCTTCCTGGAGAGAAGAAGTAGGTACCTATGGAAATGACAATCTTTCTAGATTAGCCAATGTACTTGGAGCAATAATTTTCAGAGTCCAAACTAAACGCAAAAAAACAAACAAACTCAGCAGCTATATGCTCAACAGTATTATTCCTGGAAAGGAATAACTTCTCTGATAGCTAGAAGAATTTATAAAACAAGTCAATTACATTCTACAGTCACGTTTAGTAAAATGGACAGGTCTGTTAGGGTCTCTAGTCTTTGACTTTGTTCTTTATGCCAAACATATTTTGTCACATTTGCTCTCATTGCTTTGAACTGTTTCTGGCAAACCGTGCAAGTTCTGCTTACTGCAGCTATACATCTTGAAAAAATATGAAATTGTTTATACGTAATGTTTTGATGGATGGAATGAAAGCTGGCATTTCAAGCCACATTTTAAAAGTTTGCATCCAGAGATCTTGGCACATTGGAGCATCCTGAAAAAAGAAAAAAAAGTTCTGTCTCAATAATGTGGAAAATCTTAGCTGTATTAAGGAGGTTCCAGATGAGGTGGCATCCGCACAGCTACCTGTCAGCGCTCTGTCCAAATGTCCAGGTAGTTATTTGACTTAGTAATGTATCCCCTTTACAGTGCAAGGCATCTGTCTATGCCCAAGGAATGCCACACCAGCCAGGCTGAGAAGCAAATCTATTACTCTAATGGTGAAGAGATAACTCTCAGAAGACTTTTGGAGACATCTCTGGTGTCTTTCAGTTTTGACTTTCTGAGGTTTTCTTTAGAGATAGAAAGGCTCCCCTGACCCTCTGTTTCTCTCTCACTGAAGTCCTTACCTACATATCTTGCAGGCAAAAGACAACCAGGATGTATTTTTTGTACTTCTGTTTCAAGAGAGAAAAGGACGATTTGAATCTCCTGTTATCTGAGGAATGAGGTAACACAGGGCTGGACTGCGTGGCTTGTGGTATACCTGGTTTCTTTGGGCTATGTGACACTGCTTGTGACTCCAGGAACTAGCCCTTGTATATGACACTGGTTAACACATCTGGGATGCCTGCTCTTTGACACCAGCAGCTGATCAGCAAGCCACAGAACAAGCTAATCAGTAGTGGGGTGGCACAGTATAAGAATGGATCAGAGCCCCTGGCTTTGTCTTGCTTAACTGGGACAAAGCACATTTATTTGCTAGGCAGAATCAGCTGCAAGTCTTGCACGTTGCATGAGATGTGATGGGTCTGCAGAAGGCTGGCACTGCTTACTGTTAGTATCTGCACTATGGATCTTCACTAGCAGCTGCAGTGGCTCAGAAACCTCAAGTTCCTGCTTTTGCATCTCTTGTGGGTCACTGTCTCCTGCACCAATGTGCAGAGTCCTAGGGATATGGCATGTCTGTGCTCCTCATGCTCATTAAGGCAGGCTGTCCTGCTGCAGCTGAAATCAAGGGACAAAACACCCATTGAAGTTAATGAGAACATGGGTGAGCCCACTTCCCATATGGTGCCTGTCAACCACGTGCTTAAGAAACATCTGATATATTTTTATTGTGATCATGTGTTTGGTATAAAGAATAAGACTTGCTAAAACTTGTAAGTCTTGAGCTTGTGGGCTGCAAGAAATTCCCAAGTTTTGTAAAAATATCCATCTTTGTTCCTTTGTGAGAGAACCACATGCCAGCATGAGAACTCACATGATTTTGGGTGCAACTTAGAGAAGCCATCTGCCTTAAGGTACACTCATTGCACTCTGTGGCAAACCCTAGGCCTCCTGTGAGTGAAGTATTTGTTTATACAGACCTAAAGTTGTAGCTCACTGAAATTTTGATGCAAAATTGAGATAAAGTATAGCTGTTCCTTACATTTTTGTATTTCTGTGGGTTTGTACGGCTTTAACATATATGCTACCATTGTATCTTAGTCCATGTGAAGCCGAGCTATAATAGCTATAGCTATAATGCTATCACCTTTGTTGTAAAAGCGTTATAACAATAATGTTGCTATCACACACACACACACCTCATTAGAAATCATTGGAATTATATTTGTTCCTGATATTCTTCATAGATGAATGTCTTCTTAGGTGGTTCATTTCAATATAAATAGGTCCATGAACTTTAGGTAGACAACCAAAATTTTAATATGACATTATAGTGGACAGGATTTATGTGTTATGAAACAAGCTTACTGTTTTATGTCACCTTGACTTTGAGCGAATGTATCATATTATAGCTGAAATTGTTCAGAGTACAATGGAGCATAAAAGAAAAATGATTTTGAATGAGGCACAGACACAAGTTGACTTTCATCCTTCCTAAGGACAGAGACTAAAGGAAAGTGAGAACCATCATTTTTGATTTGCTTTTACTCTCCAGAGTTGTTTGAGGAGTCCTCCAAGACACAGAGATTACACTTGAGTGGACTGGATATAAATAGCATATGGCATAGGAAAGATACAAAAAAAACCCAAACAAACAAACCCAAATATACCTTCCTAAAACTTCTTTCTGTAGTGGTAAGTTGCTGACAGTGTCATCATAGGAGAAACAGTCCTGTATTTTCTTTTGTTAACAGTAAGTCAGGAAATGTTTTACTACTTTGCTATACTTCCTGTATCAATCATATTTTGAGTATTAGTTTGTGAGTAACAACAGGCTGATAGAGGAAAGGAACAGAACTGCACAGCAGATACATTTTTTATAGGAAAACAGAATGTATTTATTCTTCTCAGGATAAAAATCAATATCAATCTTGAATGGGTAAGAACTTCACTTGAGTGGACGAAAATCTTCATTTACTTCCACTGCACCCACAGTGATTTCCCACTCTGTTGACTAAAGCTTATTCTTCACAATTAATAATAAACACCATTGACTAAATGATGACTGCAGTTCCTCTGCTGGAATCACAAGCGATCACTTACATTTTAGCCAGTGCTGTTCTTCCTTCAGTGCATTCATTCACAGCACACTCTGAATTACCAGGCTCTGTTTGATCACTGGCTTCAGCCACAGCCAAACTCACTTAAAGTAGAACCATATACATTTTCCAAATAGTTGTGAGACACCTAATAAACCTGTACATTCTCCTTGCACTTCAGTTAGTCACTGCCTATTTACCATGGGGGAGAAAAAGAAGGACTTTGACCTCTAGAATAGAATTTCAGGGGCGATCTTGTCCAGAACATCTGAAAAATGTGTCACCTCAAGCCTCTAACCAACTTAACCTTTACTATGTTTCATACTTAACAGAGAAAACAATTTCCTTTAACTGTATCCTAAGGGTACTTAGGAGATACCGATATCGCTTACACTGTATTCTAGCAGATAAGGTTTCAATTTCATCTTTGGTATTCGAGTTTAATGACACTATATAAAAGCAGTGATCTCTTCTGTGTTGATTTCCAAAATGGTAATTTGGTAATGCAAATGTTGAGTGCTGGTAAGCTTCTAAAAATGGTTCATTTATCTGCTCTTAGTCTGAAAAATGTTGGCTTGGCTTCCTAATAAATAGGTGACTTAGTTCCTGGAGAGTTAACCAAAATAGTCTTTAGTAATCTGAGAAAGTCTGAAGGTTGTTTGAAAGTCTTGTACATGCAGGCAATACAGATTCCATGGTAAATGCAATATAAAAAAGTTTCAGTTCCAAATTTATCTTCCTGGCATTACCAGTCACGTACCAGCTGTGTAACATAATATAATGACATTCTTAACAGTAGACCCGGAGTTGCTTGAGGAAGCCACGCAATGGTTGTGTAACACCTTGAGCACAGCCCTGTGAGGCCATGTTTACCTACTTGTATCAAGCCTGCAGGCCCGAAATACTGTACGTTATGTTTCTGTCTCAAGTAACTAATTAATGAAGGCTGAAATAATTAATGATGAATGTAACAGAAGTACAGTGTAGGTACTGAGGTTAACAAGTTTATCTCATTCCATGCCATCCATTATCTGTGCGTCTCTGATATTAATTGAGTAAACTAAAAAATTAAGAACTGAATAAGCATAACTTGATAAATATGAGTCCTGTAATATTCCAATTATGCTCTTAGCAATGTGAAAGGCATGCGGTAAACCGTCAATCAGTCTACTGAAGTAAGAGTGTAGCAGGTAACAGCAGAAGATTCATTCCCCAGAGACAATGGTATCGTTAGGACTCCCTGTTATTAAGTGGCAATACTATCTGACGGACAGCAAAATAATTATGTTATTTCAACCTGAGTGCTGATAGAATTCCTGTCAAAACAAATGTGAAAAGAGTCCCTTTGGGATGCGGTCTCCAGCATGACTTCAGCTCATGCTCAAGTAGTGATGGAAGGTGCCTAGGATATCTCTGGAAACACTTAGCAATTCAGTGAACAAGGTTCAGAACCTGCAGGAAAGGGAATCATTCTCATCTCTACTTCTGAAAAAAAAAAAAAGAAAGAAAGAAAAACAAATCTTTCTCGTTATTAAAAACAAATTTCCCAAGAGCATCTGGACTTTCCAAATGTTTAGTATGTGGATGACTCACCAGCTTTATGCTAAGATACCATGCTGTTATTTCCAAACCAAAATATCAGCTTTGACATTTTTATATGTCGCACAGAGATCTGTAGTCTTTCTCATTATTATATATCATTTCAGCTTTTAAAAGTCTAAAAAGAATTTTGCATTAAGCATGATGCCGATTTAGAATCAAAGAAGGTCTTGCACAAAGAAGCTTTTTCTCTGATAAACTCCATCTATTTGGCAAAATAATTGTATTTAAAAATACATTTTTCTTTACTTTTCTTGTTTGGCCAGACTTTCACATAGCTGAACCATATTTGTTACAAAATTTGGAACAAGAAGAAAAAGTTATCCATTTATTTCCATCTAGCTAAGTACTTGAAACAGACCAATTAAGATGGTCTTTCCAAGACACTTCTGGTCACTAGATCTTGCTAGAATGTAATTCAAAATGTAGTTTTTACACCACTTCTTACGAAGAGGCTTTGACCACTCAGGAACATCGTTTATAATGAACGACGGACGGAAGAGATGTATGAACCTGCGGGTACATAAAAATGTATGTACCTAAAGAGAAGACATGTGCGTACTTTTATGTAACTGCAGATTACCTTGCTAACAAAATTTTTACTAATATGAATAGTTTAAAGGAAAAAATATACATATATATAGTTATATATATAGTGTACACTTGTCAACAGGCCTGAAAAAAACAGGCACAGGTAGTAGAACAGCCTCCTCTCCAAAGGCTATGCCAGATTCTGGTGGTGTCCTCTCGAAGCAAGCTACAGCTTTTCAGCTACACTGTAATGCAATGGGCTGGATATGCCAGTATAGTCATTGTGACTTCATATTCCTCCATATGAAGCTGTCACTACTTTTCTTTGGATCTTTAAATAAAATAATTGAATAGGACAGGGACAGTAGTCCCTTTTCTGGGGAACAATCTGCATTTCTTGAGCTCTGAAAATCCCTTTGCCTTCCTTACTCCTATTCCTGCTATCCATTCCAGGCCTTTAGGTATACAGTTCCCTCTCAGTGGCTAATGAGACTTAAATAAACATACTGAGAGACTAACACGGCCTCTACAGTTTAATAAATTATGCTGATTCTGGTCTCAATTACGCTGGTGTAAATCTGGAAGAACACCACTGCCTACAGTTGAATTACTCTAGATTTATATCACAGCTGTATTTGAACCATAGTCTTCAGTTTTTTTTAATGTGCTGGAACTTTATCACTATGATTTAAGCTATTTAAAATAAAACAAATACAAAAATAGTTTAATGGACCAAGTTGTGTTCCTAATTCTTACCATATCTCACATACTGCAACTCTAGTTTTATTTTTACCTGTTTCTAAACCTAACTCTTCCAATAGACAAGGAAATGATAACATTTTACTGATAACTAATCAGAAAACATTGTATATTTTAATTAGAAAATCAGTGCTTCTTTTCTTAGAGAAAGCCTGTAACTCTGCCCTTGAATTTTTGTATTTTTGGCTGCAAATAACGTGCAGACCAAGTTTATAAACATAGTTTGCCATCCAGTTCATGACTAAAATGAAGCAATTTGACATATGAAAGAAACACAGCACACCTTAAACTAGCCAGAGGAACAAAGTACTATGTTGTTCTATAACACAGCTCGTGCCTGAGATAGTATGATCACATCATCCGTGTGTTATTATGAACAAGGTGTACAGAACCTGCCAAAAATCAAAGGTGAGTGAATGGAAAAAAAAGATATTAAGAGACACAGAGAGTCAGCTCACAGGCAACATAAACCTTTGAATCAAACAGCTTTTTACTATGTTCTTCCTTTTAGGTCAAAATTATAGTAAACAACAACACCCTCTATAGAAGTAGAGCTGCCTTCCTTTTTACTAGCTCAAATAGAATACAGGTACAAATAACTATACATAGTATAAAGAAGAAAATCTCAATATGTTTTAATTCTTAGACGGAGGTGTCAAACATGCATGAAATGTTATTATATTAACCTTATTTGAAACTGATTCAGCTCAGCAGTGCTCCCAGAAAGTGTTAGAATTTGGTGAAAAAGAGGAGTCTAAATTGACGTGATAAAGTTATGAAGGAGTAGACATATCTGGTTGTGGGTCTCGAGAATATAAAATATGAAGGTATTCTAAGTAGACACTGGGATAAAAGTAATTGCCAGTCTTGACGAAGCGATGATCTTCATTAGTGCTGAGGATAGAAATCCATACATCTTGTAATAATTACCCACATCTTCCTGTTATAATAATAAGAAAATGTCTGCGGGAAGGGGGAGAGGGAAGAAGATATAAAAACCTGTGCAACAGAAGCTATTTAAAAGACAAGGTTTGCCAACTATCGTTACCATAGTTACCTTGCATTATAATTATAGAAAGATCTGTGGTGGTCTTATTTAACCATGTGTGGGAAGTATCAGAGATTGGCTGATGTATCCTGTTCAATGAAATAAAGAAGATACGTGCTCTCTTGAAGTACAGCAGCCTCATGGAAAGGTATTAACAAATTCATTAAAAAAATCAACCTGTCAGTGTAATGATGATGAATTATGTTTATTACAAGACATTTGGTCACATTTCCTGGATAACTATGACAATGCTTTTAAGAAGAAAAAAACCTAGCTGAATGTTTTATTGTTAATTTTGAAACTTGTTGTTGCATCATATATTCTGAAAAAAAAAAAAAACCTAATGCAAACTTCTATCAAAGAATTAAAGTGCACTGATAAGTCTAGGTTAACTTTGAGGTCTGAATACTCTGAATACTCTGTTTGTTAAGACTAAATGCAAGTCTGTGGGTCTTCATTTTTCTTGTTTGTGAGTTGATCTTTCTTGAGACATGAATGCTCTTCTTTCTGTAGCTCATCACTTTGGATACTTTTTAAGTATTTTTATCTTGGGGAAAAATAAAGAAGACTTTCAGAATAATCTTAACGGATTAGGAAAGCACGCATTCTTCATTCAGCTGATTTTCCTTGCAAATCATACTGGTGTACAGCTGGTGTGAGAGTTGGAAGACACACAAGTTCAGACTTTTTGATAACCTATTGCATCTTTATTCTCCTTTGGATTCTCAGGCTAGTACAACCCATGGCTTGCAGATCACTGGCCTTGCCATTGTTCTACTTTTTACCTTGGGGGCACTGACACGGAGGGCTGCATAAGGTGGAGAGACATACTAACTCATCAGCCTAGGGACTGGGCTATGATGGAGTAGAGCTCTCAGGTTGTGAGTCTTGAGAATATAAAATATTAGAAACTCAAAGAAACCCAAAGACATGAATGTTTTGAACTTCCCCTTACATACCTTGGGAAGAATATATGTTATCAAGTCTGTACTCCTTGCTAATCAGTTAGTTTCCCAGCTAATTTTGTTGCTGTTGCTGTTCTTTTGGAAGCTTCATCCTACCTATCATTATGAAAATCCTACAGCTGAATGAAATATACAGCTATACTTACACAAGAGAGGGACTGTTTTGTGGCCTGATGGCTACTGAGCCACAGCTGTACTGACATTTTCAGATGATGTACATAAATTTACATTGTAATTAATGAACTGATTTTACTATAAGCTGGCTAATTTAGGACCTCTTAACATCACAGTCATGAGAACTTGAACAAGAGGCCTTCTAATTTGTCTGTTTCTTGGACAGATTTTACAGTCTCCATTGAGCTTCTGGCTGCCTCTTCTACCTCTGAGATCAGGACCTGAAATAAAGTTTAAAATTACACTAGGTGTATCTGTAAGGATTGGAACGCATCCCTTTATAAACATAAAACATTTTGTGTCGTGTTGTGACTCAACTTTCTGTCAGCTTGGCATTTTTTTTTCAAGGCAACACCATTACATTTTTATTAGATCTTGTTTCTCATAACTTCTTTTGGAGAAAAATCAACGTGGATGTTCTCTCATTTTTTCTACCTGGACTACTCATTCATCTATCACTCAAATCATGGCACACCTGTGAAGCAAGGAAACACTGCAGTCTTGTTTATTACAAAGAGAAGAGCCCTTTGGTTTACAAGTGGTGAGTCACAAAAATTGGCTTTCTGTTCTTTAGACTACTGAACAGTATTTGCTTCCTACTTGTTTGGTTTTTAGGCTCTCATGGTTGCAGTGGATGGGTCATCACAACATCAACAATTTTGCTTCCTTTTTTCTTCTGAGTTTCTGTTTCATTCCCTTGTAATTCTAGACAGTGTCCAAATTTCATCTACTTTTACATTAAAGCCTTGAAATATAAGTAAAAAAACCTCTTCTTAAAAGAAACTTCTTTAACTGGCTTTCTTTTCAATTCACTAGATTTTTTTACATGCTTGCTTCCTCTCAATTCTGAAAAAAACTTTGTCTTTTTGACATGTGTTACTTCTTTTCTGCTCTGCCACTGACCCAGAGATATCAATTGTTTGGATAGTCATACTTGTGAGGAAGATATTTAGTTTGAGTAAACTGGAGTAACTCCCTTGGTTATGCTAAACTATGTCAGCCTACATAAACTGGTAATCTGATCTGCGCTCTGCTTTTGTTCTCTACCAAATACTCACTCTTCTTAAACCTAGAACAAAGGATGGAAGTAGGAAGGAAATAATCCAACAGTTTTGAATTTTTCTTCCTGTGTAAAACTATTCTTACTCTACTAACATATTGATATGTCAAAGAAGAGAGTAAATTGTAGGTTTATGTTTCAAATCTGCATTTTCATCTTTTATTTTCCAGATGAAGGAATTGATTGTAAATGTGCAACACTTTATGGGAGTACTGAATTATAAATATATATTTATAGAAATTATTTTCATGTAGGTCACATTGCCTCCGTAACAAGATTAAGACAATTCAGAGAAGCAAACCACATCAACCTCACTATACTTCCTGAATCCTATCCTGTCTTTGCAAAGTGGCATTTATTGCCAGGGGAGAAGATGAACTAAGAAACAGTATGACCCAATTTTTCCATATTTGATGCATGATTATGGATTTTGCAGAATTTCTAAAGCCACCTGATACTTTTTCTGCATTCTTCTGTGAAGCCTAACAACCTGAATACGAGAAGAAGATCTCTTAGTTAATTTTCAGTGAGGGAGGCTGTAGCATTCATTTGACTAATGCCCCACATGCATGAATGACTAAATTTAAGTCTCTAAGTCATTTCTCCAGTTATCAGCCTTTACTGGATGTAAAGGGTGGAGAAACATTTATTTTCTCAATCTGATTACACTCCATTTTACAGAGCAGAAGTGTTAAGTATCACAGATTCTTCTATGTTAAGAAAACAGCGTAAGGCTGTTAAGATGGAACTACAAGTTGTCTTCATTTTGAAGCAGATTTTTCTTTTCTTTTCCACTGCAGTAATGCAATAATGAAAATGAATAATCAGCTCTGGCTGTAAAGCCAGATGCTAAATTATTTCACCAACAAATTGTTTGCTTATGCAAGTGAAATAATAGGCCCTTAAACTCATTTTACTCATATATACAATACTTACTATTAACATACTAACAAATTCTAAACCCTGTGGTTGCAGCCACTTGGGCATGTGGAGGTACATGCCACAAAGAACCTTGCTGATCTAGTTCTGATCTGAAAGCTCACGCTGAAGAAATCAGCCTTACTGAGCTGTCTGATTTAAAGAACCAGAACTTGAATTTTTATAACAAACTATGTAAATGCATATCCAGAGCCTATTGCAACAAGGATGGAATGGGTAAGAAAAGCTTTTTACTTCGGCAGTTTATTGGTCGTGCTTTATGGGAATTATTATTAAACAAGTACTTACAAGTCTAGAATCTTAGATTAGAAACTATCTTATGAGGAGGACTTCCAACTTCCAAAGAAAAAAATTTTCAATGAGGTGAGCCAGTGTCGAACATTCAGTTCAACACCTGGAATCTCAGTGCAGTTTTATTTTTTACTTTTTTCACTTCTGTGTCTTCTGTTTCACTCCTACATCTGCAGATTTGAATATTCAAGCACAAGCTGAGAGTAGGAGTACATTATTTTGGGCTACTGGTATTTAGTTTGAAACTGTCAATCAGCCTACAGTCAGTGTACAGCGAAGAACAAATACTGCCAAAATCTGAAAAAAACACTCATTAATGTTGATATGAAATGAATTTATACTGAATAATCCTAAATTAAATGTTAATAGTTCACAAACTGTTTAGTAAATGTTGGTGCATGTTGACTTCCTCACAGGGTTCTGAAGTAGTAAAAGCAGAAGTACACAAAGTGCTGAAGTAAAAATGACTTCCCATGATTTCATATTTCGTATGGTTTTCTGCAAGTCAGCTGCAAATTTTCTGCGCATAGTTATTAGAATGAAATTTTCTTTTTCATTCTCTGTATCTGTCACACAACTGGATTTCAACTTAACACTCCACAAATCTGCACAAAGTGGCACCTCTACTGATGTATGACAGGGAATTTTGCTTGTACGCAGTCAGATAAATAACCTCAACCCTCAGAAAATGCTCAAAGAAAACAGGACAAATTCACTTTCATCCAGTTGGTCTTTGTAAATGTCATGCAAATAATATAAGAAAAGTTATGGGATACCTGAAAATAAATTAAAATTTCCCAGAGAAAAAGTCATAAGAAGATCTTTATACAAAAACTTGGGAATTAAAAATTGAAGAGCAATGTCACTGTCAAATCATTGAGAACTGGACAGAACATTACCTTCTTGATTTTTCCAACTAAAGCTGATTTCTCAGAATAATGCTTAGAAGTCGCAGTGAGTTCAGCTCACCTACTGGAAAATTCTAAGCTATCAATATAGGAAATATTTTAGAAAACACATTTTGTTGTAGAAAAATGTTTGTTAAGAGAGCAACGCATATGCAAATTACTATAGCACCTTGTTCGCCTGGCTACTGTTCTGAGGGACTCTGGGTTTTGAAAAAAACAGTACATTGCAGATGTCTCGGCACATTTTTTAGCACCTTTCTTTTTTTAAGAAAAATATCTTATTGAATTGTTGATGCTGCTGCTCAGTAATTTTCAGTAGGTATTTGCTTAAGATTATAATTCAAACATATTCTACAAATAATTAACATGTATTTCCTCTGTACATTTGTTAATGATATGTGAAAATACTCTCTCACATACGTGTCTGAATGTGCAATATTTTTTCTTTCAAAAATAATCTTGAATTGTATCCTGAATAAAAGCATTAACTTGTTTTAATTACATAGCAAAAACAAACAAACAAACAAAAAATTGTAAATATCTAAACACCTCCAAAGTACTTTGTTCAGAAAATACAGCTTGCTTGAATTTACTGAATTACTTCTTGCAGTCTTACTAAATTAAATCATTCCATTCTAATTAGCAGGAATCAGACAATGCTGTAACATCAATCTGAGAAGTTCAAGCAGGTCTTCTCTGGGCAATGAGTACTTAATGATGCACAGTCTGGCATACACCATCCGTGTTAGGGAAGATAACATTGCAGTAAACTCCATCAGAAGCAATCACTGAGAAAATGTAACAAAAGTCCTTACAGAACAGAAGTAATTGCTAACACCCAGTGTAGAGCAGAACCATCAATAAAAGTGTAACTGTATTGATACAGGTATAGGTGTCTATGATTGGTATGAATGTCTATGGATTTCCGTGGCACAGCGTGAAGCTGTTCAGGTTCTACGTTCAGAGACTGTTCTATGAGGCTTACTTTCTTGTGCAGACTCTTCTGAAGTTGAGTATGTGCCTCAGTCAAGATTGTATCCAAGCAAGTTGATCTCCTGTAGAACTATGTTCATGAATATAACATTTTAAGAATAAGTCTACATACTTCTATCTTTTGTAGTTCATGCTTTTGTCCTAGCATCTTTCACCAAGGCAACTGAATAGAGAAATAGCTATGTCAAGATTTTATTTTAACTCATTTGTAGGATTTAAATTTTTAAGCTTCTCAGTTTAATGTTAAATGGTGCCAGAGAATCTATACATGTGTCTGATACTAAGGCTGACATATGCTGTTCCTGGTCATGTTAGGCCCACTTTTGAAAGTAGTCATCAGATTTTCAATTAATATCTACTGAGGCAGCTAAAATTAACAAATATAATTTGATCTTGCAGAACTGCTTAGTATCTGAATCTTCTGTTGGCCTTACTTCAGTATCCCTGATATGATGAAATCACAAGGTACTTCTACCATCAACTAAATTATGCATCAGCACAATCATACTAAATCAACAGTACTCTGTTGATAAAAATTCAGGATCACCTTGAGTTCTGAACAGAAGCACTTCATTTCTACTTATAGTTTATCTCACAAATGTTTTGACCTTTGCCTTCTGCAGAATCTGGAGAGTACAAGCTATTCTGTTGATTGTTCTACTGTTTTGAGAATTGAAATGCTGCTCAGTGCTGAGTCATGTGAAAGAAATAAATTGATACCATCTTTTACAGACCAGTCTCTCGACAGCCACATACTTCAGTGGAGGGTGCAGTTTGTCAAGATTTTTTTGATAAGTCAGATCATTTTTATGTAGCATTTTGTATTTTGAAGGAAAGGGTCATTCCCTTGTATTTCATCTTGTATTTTAACATCACTTTATCACTAATTTTACAGTATTTCACTATTAGGCTTTGATCTAGAACTGTGGTAGATGGCAAGAAACTTTGGTACTGTTTCTGAGAAATAGATTGAATATCATTACATTTTAAAGAAACTCTAATAAACATGGCTTCAGCCCCACTGATGGTGAAAAAATACCAGTGACCAGATACTGTCCCTTCCATATTTGCAAATATTACAATATTTTATAAAGCGTCTGGAACTGCCTGTTCATATGAGAAGCAGAAATGTGCCCTGGATTAAAAATAATGTGTAAAAAGTCTGAGAACACAGACTTACAGAAAATGCTTCTTTGTCTGCTGGCTCAGATAGAGGCCAGGAAAGCAATGACTATTTGCTGTCACCATTTGGTAGTCTGTGTGAAATGAGATAGTGAGTGCTGCCAGTTACATTTTCTGACTAATCCAATGCCTGTTTAGCTATGGCAGTTGACACTGTGTCTGAATAATGAAATATATCCCAAGCACAAAATCAAGCAGGTGGTTTAGTACCTTGATGAGTCAGGCGTCGTAACAGAAAGCTCTATAACTCTTAATGCTTGTTGGCATGTCTATATTTAGGCTCAGCCAAGAGGACAAGAAAGCAACGGACTTCTCAGCCCAGGAAACTTGTTGGCAGCATAATACGGGAGCTTACTCTGTCACTGCCTAGGCTGTGCTGGGAGATTAATGGTTGTTTTATTCTGACTGTCTTCAAATAGGAAAATATACCAAAGTCTCTTGAAGAAGGCTAAAAGTTTGCATGCACCTCCGTATAAATGCACGAATATATACAGCATGCATTCACATTTACGTATATATGTGCATAACACATACATAAAGCTGCATGTAAATGACTCTGCATACTACTAAGCTACATATAAAAAGTTTAATTGGCCTTTCCATGCACCTTACAGTTCTCACACTACAATCAATTTCTTTGTTGAAATAAAATGAGGAAAATTCAATAAAAGTGAGAAAGAATGAATAAGAAGTAATGAATAAAAAGGAGAAAGAATGGCTTGCATCAGTGCAGATATTCTTCTAGAGTTTTGTCATTATAAAGTTTCTGCATGAGAGGATGGTGTGCAAAGAGCATCTGAAGACTCTTGTAATTATTGAGCTTAAAAGGAAGTGGAAGATATTTATCTTCTGGTTACCAAGGACTGCATTTTCAATGTCTGTTTTGTTTATGTGCCTCAAAGTATGTACACAGACATGCAAGAGTTGAAAATGTTTTCCCAAGGTCTTAAATCCAGTTTATTCCTCTTTTTTTGACAGCAGAAGCCTAACTAAATCAATGTCAACACTCTCTAGAATACATCGTTTATTGTGATTTTGTGGCTAAGCCAGCTGATCACACACAGGAGCAGAGAGAGGGGCTCATTGTAACACGTGCTGCCTGAAAGCTGTGTCTTAGACAGTGCTTTAGGGCCTTCAGCAGACAGCAGATCTACCGCCATGTATGCTCAAGTGCCTGCAACCAAGCTAGTGGGCCAGAACGGTCTTCACTCCCGCTGCATTTTTGGGCTACGGGGTTTCCATGTGAGGGAGCAGCCTCAACCTGCTCACGGCCCGGCTGTATGCCAGCGCCCTGCCACCTGTCACCAACTGGGTGGCTGCCAAGGGCTGCTCACCCAGGCCTGGAGAGGCACACTCAAGGGCCAGACCTCAAGAGGCCTATGTATGTCTTGGCAGTGAGCGTCATCTCAGAAAATCCCACTGCTCAGGGAGAGGCAGCAACTGGACTGTGCTGGGGGAGTTCCCAGCTGTACCCCCTCCCCTCCAGGATTCCTTTCTATCAGCAGAGGTTGAAAAGTAATTATTTGCGGCCTTTAGTAGCGTGGGATTGCTGTAAATCAGGCTCTGTGCTCCTCTAAACCGTGCTTGTTGTCGTGCCCTCAGGTCAGACAAGACACTGGAGCTGTTTAGACAGCTTAAGGTGATTTTTGTCGTGCTTGACACCAGGCTAAAGATGAGCCCCGTCCATGTGGAGCTTGAGCACCAGAGAGATTAAAAAAATTAGTAAAATCATTAGTGAGAATCTGGTCACAGTGTGATCATGTTTTCAGACGCACATTTTAGCATTCCATTCATCTTATTCAGTGTCTGTGAGAGCAATATGTGCTGATCGATATGGTGAGCTTTTGTGACTAAAGTAAGTATAATTGTACTTTCATGAGCCTTGATGAGAAAACCAATCACTTAGTCTTTGTCTAATGGCCACAGAGATTGCAAATTCGTAAGGGTAGTGAATTATCTTAATGTGTTTGATATACACCTAAATTGCGATAACAAATCAAGTGTCCTTGTGCATTCCTTTCATGTGCTTTATATTAAACAAACAAACAAACAACAGCCTGGTCACTATACTGACTGAAAAATACATCTCTCACATGGTAAGAGAATATTTTCAAATGTGGTTACTGCGTTGGGTATTCAGCTGAGATAATCAGACGCAGCCTAGTTCTCTGGAAACACAGGCGTGCAGGGCTTCCTTTCTGAAATCCAGGCAGCTTTGAGATGCTTTGCATTCAGCAGCCAGAAGTCTAGATGGCCCAAGTTGTTGCTTTTTTTTCCCTAGATGAGAACAGTTTTCCCAAACTGTTTTACAAAGTAAAACACTGTTCGTTCTTTCAATGATTCATAAAATATCCCCAGGTCTCCCTCTTGCTTCTCTTGTACGTGAGATCATTGTGAAGAAAGGCTAATTGCATGTCCTGAGCTAACAGTGGAAGGCAGTAAGTTTATTCCAAATTCTCAAGAATTTGAGTCTGTTGAACATCTTTACCTTCAGCTCTGTGCTTTTTCCTCCTCAACTGACCTTTCGTGATATTTTAAATTATTTAATAGCCACCCAAATTTAATTTCACAAAGCTACAACAAAGAAGACTGTAAGAAAAGAGAAACTCATATTTGTACTATTACACTAATAGGCTTAATAACAATAATCCACCAACATCTGCAATCATAAAATAGAAACTTCATTATCATTTCAATACAGTTAATACAAATCCTCAGGTTCACCAGTACACCAGCTGTGTCCTGGTGCTCAACAACACAAAACAGCAATTCATGCAAAATTACCAGTCTTTGTTACTGACTCTTTTCCCTGGCTGCAGTCCCAAAATATTCCTGCTGTTCAGGTCTTTTGTTTCCTCTCACTGGAAGTCTTTCTTTTCCTCAGAGAATACAAAAGATCATCTGTAAGGATGCCTTCAGTAGCCTTCTCACCTCAGTATCATACCTCCAGCCCTTTATTCCTCACAGTAAAGAGCCTCAAGTTCTTGGTTAATGGGCTGTACTGATTTCAACTATGTACTTCTTTCTCTGGCACTACTGGCGTTGCTTGATACATGCCCACAGTGTTCTCTAGCACCTTTAACTGATTTGGAAGCCTAGAGTATTAAGAAAAAATAATCATATGACAATTATATTTTCTGGCACCATTCCTTAAGGATTGTAAAATGTTCAAAAAAGCAAATGAACCAACATTCAATGCTTCTCTTTAAATCAGGATGATATTCGCAGTGTTGGATATTTTATTATTCTAGAAACTTGAGGCCTCAGCCAAGAGCAAGACCAGAATGGGCTGGGCACTGTACAAGCCTTTTCTGGGAAATGTTCTTTGTCAGAAACAGCAAATGAAAAGTAGAACAGAGGTAAGAGACTAAGAAGGAGAGAGGCTCAGGATAAAATATTTATCTCCTGGATTTAAGTCAATAATTCAAAAACAGCCCCATTGCGCTGGACCTACTGGTTCAATCACTGACAGCAGCTCTTCAGCATGCAATGAAAACATGCATTAGAGAGGTGACAGTGATCAGAATGGTTATGGCGCTAAGATATTACTCATGTCCCTCACAGGCAGCTTCTCATTTGTGCCAAATAGTCAGCCGTCAAAAGGATATCTTCCCAGCAGTTCTTGTGGGAGGGGAGGGAGAGGAAAGGAGGTAAAAAGTTTGCATGTCAGTTGTCTGCATCTATAATTCCACAAAGCCTATTTGAAGTACAAAAAGAAGAATGAGCATCTCTGCCCTGCTATGTAGAAGACCACAGATCTCTCAAGCTGCCAATAAGATGACATCCAGGACTGGTAGGCAACAGAATAGTCTAAAATAATTACCCATTATGAGAGAGTTGGCATGTTTCCTGAAAGCATCCTGCACTGTACCTTGGTAGAAAGGGAATACAAGCTGTCTTAGCCCGATGTGCTAGCTACGCACTCTCTCTCTTGTTATATTAGGAGGCTCCAACATCTCCATGGCCCCTGGTATTTTGATAGATAAAACAACATCCAAATGAACAGATGGCATGTGTTCTTAAGAATACAGCTTTCCCAGGTGATAGGATGCATACCTCTTTACATGGATCATTTGATCTCTTACAAGCAGAGACGGTTGAGACTCTCCAGTGGTCCACTGGTGGAGCATGAGCATGTGTAAACAGTATGGTTTGCTCATTAGGCAGGTAGAAAGATTTGAGATGTAAACCATTTAAAGGTGCTTTGACTGCAAAATGTTTTAATACTGTTTTTAAAATAATCATCAGAATTATGTTTGGACAAAAAAATGTGCCTGTAAAACGGGCAAAATACTTGACACCTGGACTTGTGAACTTACAAAGTGAGGGGAACCAGGTGCTATATTGCAGTCATATGCTTCTCTTTCAGACAAATAACTTCCTCAATGCTATCCCCTTCTGTTATTCTCTATTTTGTTTATATTTTAGGCTACTTACAGAAAGAGTCATTTCCTAACAAGAGTCCGTACAACGCCAAACATTTTCAGGCCTTACTCCTCGTTCATTTTCATACTGTTTTCAGATATTAAGTGACTTGTATGGAGCAGGTTCAAGGCAGACTCTATAAAATGCCTTAGTGCTATGGAACCAACTTGGATTTGCCTGCATGGAAAACATACTGCAGTTTGAATACTATTGACACTATAAAAATTTTGGGAGTTTTAAATTTGTCTTTTAAGGTCCAGCTTTGCATCTGTTGAATTAGTTTTGTTTCATTGTATAGATAATTTTTCATTTTAGCTTAAAGTTCTTACTTATAAGCCTGTAATAATTCATGTATAATGCATAGCATTATAAAACTTTTATTTTGAAATTTACTCTCAAAATTTATATTTGAAAAATAAAGTCTGGGAGAGAACTAACCACGAAACTGCTCTGAACTTCTTATGTGACAGATGTGGGACTCTTTGTTTTGTGTAGGTTCCTAACTTAAACTTGTCCAAGTGAGCTTTCAGCAACAAGGAATTTCAGAAGTGAAAGAGAAAAAGCTTATTCCATTTTGATTTGAGATTGTCAGGCCAGACAGTTTGGTGAACAGCTTTATGACTATTCCATTCTGCTACAGTTCCTATGACTAAAGGTTAATCTCTTTACCCCTTAATATAGAATTTTTTTGTTTGCATTGCTGATTCAGTCTTTCCTTCCTGAGTTAGATTTAACTATCTCCCTTTGACCTTCTCTATAGGTGTTGTAGACTGAACATGGTGCAAGAGGTTAAGAGGGAATTCACAGACTTTTAACTATGGATACCATAGGAGCAAGAGAAAAACAGTCCAGCATCAGCATAAAAACATGAAATCATCCCTCAGGAGTGAGATGTTTTCTTGAGCTCTTTGGGAATAAAGACTCCTTTATGAATACAGTACATCTACTAACTCATTACTTAGGCAAAGATATTATCTCTTTGAAGTGCCATATAGCTGAGAATCTTTATATAGATGACAGAGAGAGCTTGGTGTGTATCTTTTGTTTTATGTCATCCTGTCACTTTGACTCGCAGCAAACTTGATATTTTCCACTCCTTTTTTTCCCCACATTTTCTGCTGTATAGTGAGACAGTAAATAGAGTTTTTTTCCGGTCAATATTATATTTCTCATCCTGTGGACATAACTTTGCCTTCATTTGTGTCCTCAGAGTACTTCACTTGAAGACCAAAATGACTCCATGAACATATGCCCACGTTATGGATGACAACTTCAAAATATAAATTTGTCTTCTGTTCAAGTGTGGTGGGTAAACAAAGAGTAATCCTGAATACAATAAACACTCTGCTCCTTTTCAGTGTGGTTCTATTATAAGAAATAATATCTAAAAGTATTAGCCTAGGACTCAGGACATCTACATCCATCAAGGGACTTCCATGCCCTGCAAAGCACCCTGAGGTGCATAGAGTGCAGAGCTTTATGTTTGGTAGCAGTTAGGTTTCCTGCGCATTGACTGATTAGATATGGAATACAAATAGTCTTCATATTTATTCAGATTCAAATCTTCAAGAACAAAGTCTTAAATGTTATTTAGATGCCTGAATGCACTTCGGACCTCTGATGCCAGAGGGGCAGGTAAAAGCCTCCATTCATTCAATGAGTGCCCAGGGTCTGTCTGACAGAAAGAAGTGTCTACATTTCTTTGAAGGAGCAAGATGGAATGTTGTTTTTGTTGTCGTTGTTTCTGCCTCTCCTCTGTAATAAAAATGATAAAAAAAAACATGCTTTCCTAAATAGCTATGATATATGACCATGTGCTTCACTGAAAAGAAAACTCACATTTTAACACTGAAACGTACAATGAAATTACCAGAAAGCACTTTATGCATCTCCTAATTTTTCTTTATCTCTTTAGGTGAAATATTTGGGTGAATGTTGTCAAGTGTTTTGTATTATTGTAGCTCTTCTGACCTATATGTATACTGGATATGTGGATATGCGTATGCATCCCTTTCCTTTGCTTCAGCAAAGCAGACCTTTTCTTTGAAGTCACTGGTTCTACAGGATGAAGAAAAGTTTGAACCCTCTCTGTCATAGCTCACTGTGTCCTTGCCGAAGCCTTCCACCCAGTGTGAGACCATCCCAAAATGATGCCACCAGAAAATCACTGGCTATTTTCAACTTTCTTCTTAACTACTTCATAAGACTGTTGCAGATTGTTCAGTTTACAAATACATTTCAAAAGAGATTGCAAATTCATATGATTATCACAGCAGAGAATCCCAAAATGTTTTCCACAGCATTTCCCTGCTGTTATGACCTGGATTCCCCTGAGCAGCGTGGGACCTTCCTGGTCTTCCATTCTGCCACCTTCCACTGTGATTTCTATTCTTCTAACTGATGGCCAAAGATATAGGAAAGGTAAATAGAGAAAGTTTATCCTATGTCAGGCTTCAAAAATGTATTGTTTATCTAGCTCTTGTAGGAGTTAGCATTGACTACAAGAAGTTTGGGTAAATTTCAGTTCCACAACTCATGTAAGTCCTGGCACAGCTGGATATACAATAACACACCTTCACATATCTGCAAACAACCAGTTCCTAGAACTACATATGGGAGAGGACATCTTTCTCTCTGGAACATTCTTGCAAGTAAAACGTGATATTACTGAATTCCTGGGATAAATAAATGCAAAAATTGTGAACGTTGAAGAGAAAGCTCTGAGCTTGATTTTTTTTGGCATGTTTATTTGTTATTCAAGTCTTGCTTGCTTAGAGATGCTTCTTGGTTTTTAGTAGCATTGTATATTCTATTTACTGTCCCAACATGTGAATATATACAAAGTCCAGAAAAGAAAAAAAAAAGGTTTATGCATAGATAAATAAAGGATTTTTCAAACTCTGGGTCTGCAGATTGTGCAAACTGATACCAAATGAAAAGGAAGGCCTTTTTTAAAAATGAAATAGGGAAAGCTTTCAAACTTTCACTAACAAAATATCTGCATGCTCTATACATATTAGCTCCTGTTCCAGTTGTAGGTGGGCTAAGCCATTGTCTGAATAGTGGCAATTCTGTTAAAACAGCTTGAATTTTGTTCTGAAATTCTACAAGGACATCAAGATTTTCCACAGTATTTCTGTGGATGAACTGCACATCAATGGTTCTGACAAAAAGCAAATGCTAAACTGACAGTTCATTGGTATTTGTTTTAGAACTGCTCTGTGTTACATTGGATAAGGCATTGCTAGACACAGAAGAAAGACAGAAAGAACGCTGTCACGGAGCAAGCAAATTAACTGGCCTGTGATGTGATTATCTCCGTTCTAAGTAACATTTAGCAGGTGCATTGTGCACATGAGAAGGCAGAGAATAGAAATAGATTATATTAGACATTCCATAGAACAGAGACTCATTTCTGGTCTATTTTTGCTGCCTTTAAGAAGTCCTTGTTCATTAATGTGATTTCTGGTCAATAGAAAGTTTAATAACAAAATAATTAATCGCATTACATCTTGGTATCGTTAACTCTTGTTCAGTCAGGCAGAACTTGAAAGACACAGACAGGAATGATTCAGTTTTTCCCCAGGTCCTTTAGTTCTGTTTATTTTCAGCTTCCATCTTGACTTTTCCCCAAGAGAGAGTCCAAGGCCTGGTGATTTCTTCAGATCCCTCCTGTTGCAAAAATCCTGCCCACCAGAAGGAGTAGAAAGCACATTACTATACTCAGCAGCTAGACACAGTGAGTGAATGCAAGTCAATTTCTTTGTCAATATTTGTGGTAGCTGTTTGTAACAAACCTCATCACCTACAGCTTATGTAATGAATTAATTAAAGGCGAGAAAAACATCCTCAAGAAATACTCCCTACTAGAAAATAATCTGACTTCATCAAATTAATGTCTTGGTGCTATTATGTATTTTCACAACACAGTATCTACAAATTTGGGTTGCATGCCCTCAGTCTCTCTAGCTGCAACACTGAGATTTATGACAGCATAGATTTCCCATTGGAGCAGATGGCATACTGCAGCAGAATTTATTAGAGCTGCATTTCCCAGGTTTTTTTTCTGTAGCACTTTTGCTACTTCCCCTCCTATTCCTAACGTGACAAGTTATCATATGGCTCTGACACTGAAATTAGCATGAAGATGTGTGGTTCCTCACAGATCTGCTCTGAATAAATAAACATTCAGATTACTGACCTGCTAAGGCTCCTAGCTGGCAATCACACAGCAAAGGCTGTAATTTCTCCCATTTCATGGTGCTCTGCCATTCCCAGACTTCTAAGCTGTTATATGTCTCTTGTGTCTGACATCAAGGAAGATAATCAGCTTGGCTCCGGAACATTTTCATTCTAGGTCTCCCATAGAAGTATATTGGGTTAGTAAGAAGACAGAGTGGTATCAAAACACAAATGTGACTAGACAAAATATGGCCAGTTCTGACTGTTTAGGTTCCCAGGAAGTGTTTTATTTTCAGTTTTTCCATAAACTAGGTTTGTAACAGATGGGTGGAATGTAGGATAGATGCAGCAGGCATTTTACTAAGTTCATGCTTTATGGTTTCTTTGAACATATCTACATCTCTTATTGAATTGTAGAGCCATAGAATGGTTTGAGTTGGAAGAGACTTTTAAGATCATCTAGTTCCAAACCCCTGCAGAGACATCTCCCTCTAGACCAGGTTGCTCAAAGCCCCATCCAGCCTGGCCTTGAATGCTTCCAGGTAGGGGGCATCCACAACCTCACTGGACCTGTTCCAGAGTCTCTCCACCCTTGTTAGAATTTCTTTCTAATGTCTAGTCTAAGTCTACCCTCTTCCAAAAACTGCTTCCCCTTGTCCGTTTGGCAGGTAGTTTGGGCTGCAAGCGCACACTGCCAACTCATGTTGAACCTTTCATCAATCGACACTCCCAAATCCTTCTTCTTGGGGCTGCTCTCAAGTCATTCTCCACCCAGCCTGTATCTGTGCTTGAGATTGCCCTGATCCAGATGCAGGACCTTGCACTTGGCCTTGTTGAATTTCATGAGGTTGACATGGGCCGACCTCTCAAGCCTGTCCAAGTCCCTCTGGATAGCATCCCCTCCCTCTAGTGTGTCAACTGCACCACTCAGCTTGGTGTTGTCCGCAAATCTGTTGAGATTGCACTTGATCCCACTGTCCATGTCTCTTACAAAGATGCTACATAGCACTGGTCTCAGCACTGATCCCTGTGGAATCCTACTCGTCACCAGTTTCCACTTGGACATTGAACCATTGACCGCAAATCTCTGAGTGCGACCATCCAGCCAATTCCTTACCCAGCAAGTGATCCATACATCAAATCCACTTTTTTTTCCAATTTGACCATCAGGATGTCATGCAGGACAGTATCATGCAGTAAAACAATATTTAAGTCACTCCATGCAGATCATTACTGATATGACAAGGACTAGTGATAGAGGAAAACTGCAGTATGATGGGTAGGATTCTGGCATTTATTGTGCCTTGGGCCAAACTCATCCCAGATGCACACCTGCTGAAGAAGCAGAGTTGCAGGCAAGTTGAATTTGCACCATTAGTAGGTCCTCTGACACGATACATGAGGGCACATGCCTTATGATCCCAGCGCATCAAAAAAAGGGTCAACCAAGGACTCAGTGGCAGCTTTAACTTCAAATTTTCTAGCTATTGTTGACCAGTGCAATACTTAAGGTTTTACGGCTGTCGGCATATTTTGAAAAAAAGCTATTTGGGAAACAGACTTCCTCCTCCCAAACAATAAGGACTTTCCAGTCCTTTCCTTTTAATAACTCACAGTCTCACTGGCAAACATATCCTGTGGAAAGTTCAAATCATATGACTTCATACAAGGAATCCTTCAGAGCTGTGAGGTCCTGCTGTGTAAATCTGACTTAGCTCCCTAGTGCAAGGGATGCAAATGCTCCTTTGGAACTGCCAGAGCCTTTCTCCTGCTAATGTGTTGCTGTGCTCTTTTCTCATGACGTATGCTCTGTGTGTGCTGCTTGGTCCCTGCAGCTGCTTATGACATTGCTGGACAAAGAGCTAACAGAATCATTGCTATGTATTTGATTTAGCTTCATGTGGTAAAAAATTAAACATGTACTGAAAGATTCAAAATCATCTGTCATATTACCCTTTCTTCCTGAATACCATTCTCTCAAAATATTTTCCTTACATCTGCCATCTTGCCCTAAATTAGATACCAAGTTCCATGTTTTACATCACTGATTCAGTATTACTAGCATTTTAATTCACAATAAAAGATGAGTCGAGCCCAAGAAGTATTTTTCTCATACATTTCCGAGTTTGCTTACTTCTGAGCTGGAGACCAAAGGATTTTGGATATTGTCCTTATTTCTTTGTATACTGGAATTCTTTATATATTATATATATTATTTCTTTACATATTCTACCTTTAGGATTCAACCAGCAAAGTACTTACATATGTAATTAGCTCAATGGAATTGCTATTCTGCTTAAATATATATGTAAGTACTTCACTTTCTGACCTCTCTGAGTAGAGCTATAAATATTTATATTTATATATATTTATATTTATTATATATTATATATTTATTATAATATATATATTTATATATTATATAAATATAAATGTAAATTATAGCTACCGAAAGATTTGCTGATTTCAAAATCCCTGTCTTAAAATACTTTACAGGTTGCATGGAAAATTATGCTTGAACCAGATTTATCTATATGGGCAAAAAATGGTTAGAGAGTGCCATTGTTTCCTTGTTGTATTCCTGGGAACCACTGTTGTTATATGAGAGTCAAACCGTGGTGAGGCAGAAGAAGGCCAGGACTTACTCTGAAAGTATTCCATTACGAAAGGTGCAAAGGGGAACCACTGACTGGGAACTAAGGACAACATCCAATGGAATTAGAATCAATGGTAATCTTTCCATGGCATGAAATAGTCTTTGGAAAGGATCCAATAGGAAAATAAATTTTAGCTCATGGTGGAACAGAGTATCTTTGTGACTATCCTGTTTATTTAAAAGGAATATGCAAAGCCCTGTTTCCCCTCACACATGAGAAACTTGTTGGAAACTGCTCCTTTGGTGACAGTTCTAAGCTCTTCTCTGGGAATATTCAAAGGTCTTTTGAAGTGTTTCTGATGAATGGATCATAAAACTTTTTTTTTTTCCTGATTCTTCCTTGCACTTTTTTTCCCTACTATTTTGCTGGTTCTTCTATAATATGTAAAATAATTATCAGAGAAATTTTGCCATGTACAAATGAGCAGGATATGGTCATGGTAAGTCTTTGGTGTGAACAGTGCTCTGGTCTCATTGAAATAGATACACAAATATGCTAATAGCCTACTGATCAGTGCCCAGAAGGAAGTACAGCCCTTGCAAATTCTGTTATCTTCAAAGAGATTTAACGTAATCCATCTCAGTTATGTTTTATGTTGAGGTTCTTCAAGATTGCATAAAATCAGAGAATTATGCTTTGCCTCCCTTCAGCTCTTGGCAGCTAGTGATTTCAGAAAATAGAGATGTACTAATGAACTGTTCTTGACCGAAAGGGCCACACAAAAGGTATCACTCATCTTCATTGCAACTCCAGACTGCAGGTTCACTTGACACTGTAAGTAGAATGACATCTGTACTCATCAAATATCAAAATACTTCTGATAGAAAGTTACCTGCATAGATTTTTTTACATTGATAATATTATTATATTTCATAGATAATAGCATAAAATATTATTTTTTACAAGATAGTTTACCCCACTCTTATGAGAAGTGGAAGAAGAATACTGTGACTCATGATTGTGTTAACAATGGACCATTTGATTTCATTGAATATAACACAAGAACTGTGAAATAAGCATATCTTCATGTTTAATGACTCATCTCTCATGGATGGTGAGCAACTGACATTGCGGCTTTCCTCAGTTTCAGAGGAGATGTTAGAAATTAAGCCCTTCTCCTTTTCACATTCTCATCTTTGTACTCAGCAAAACTGAATGTGCCTCCTTATTTGATATTGCTCTGAAACCATACATAATAATGTGTTATCAAAGTATTGCAATTCTGCTTGGCAGGAATGTTTTGCAAAGTAGTGTTTTGACATAACGTGGTGCAGACATTGTGCTCTTGCTTCTAATTAGTGCTGACACAAGTTCAATAATGGGCAGAGACAAGGCCAGGACCACAGTTGTCAGAGTGGTGCCTCTGGGACATGTACCTCACTCCCAGCATGAGTGGTTCCAGTATACACAAACCACCAGGGAGAGTAGCGAGATACCTTGTGATATAGCTTCACAGCCACGTGACACTTAATACAAATTTCCAGCACCAACAACAAAAAGCAAAATGTAAAAACCTCAGACCTGCAAAACCCCTCAAATACAGAATAGAAATTATAGCCTGACAGAGATGACATTTCTCAGGATTGGTCATCTCCAACTAGGACCTGTTGATCATAATTGATAAGTCATTAACTTCCTTTCTGGGCAAGTAATTAGTGCTCTATTTCCTAAGAAGAAAGCTTGCCTTTGGATCACAGTGAGAGAGGTTTGGCAAGTGATGTCAGGTTTGCAGAGTTTGGGCAGCCACCTAATCCTTAGAAAAGTTTCTGACAAGATGTGTTTTAAAGAGGATCACTTGCGCGTCTGTAAACATCCATACACACGTTCATTCACAGGCACACAGACCCAATCAAGGACTCAGTGTTCCCTGTGCTGCAAAGACAGAGTTCATACTTAAAACTAATAAATTCCACAGATGATGCCACCTCAAAAGTGATAGAGTTGTATAAATCAATGGCTTTTGATTTATACCAAGAACAACTGCCTTTACTGGTGTGTTGCTTGAGTAAAGATCATAAGCAAAAATGAATATATAAATGAACATATAAATATATCTCATTTGCGCAAGGATAGAGAAGGAGAGAAATAAACAGATAGGCTCTCTTTTACTTTACTAAAGTAGTACAATTTACCCATCTCAGCTCTTACAACTGGAAACTAAAAGATGTTAATAAACTGAATATTTCTCACAGCACATTTTCTTTCTGTTGTTGAAGTGCAACTCTCTTCATCAGTGTATACTGCAGAACATATATAACTTAAATCAACTGTTCAAACAAATTCCACCCTTTGTAATCTTAAACTCTGAAAGATTTACCAAACTCTCACGTTCTTCGATCTCATGTCAGTAGCACAGTCAGAGGAAAATATAAAAACTGCAGCTGGAAAGATGAGATTTAGATTAAGAGAACCATTACCTCATAACAACACTAAGAAGAGGATCACAAGTGCTGAATTCAGTTTGGATGTTGCTCAAAGTGGTGGGAAGAGTCTGTGAAACCTCCTGCTGCTGGGCAAATCTCTTTTCTTCATGCAGCTGCAGCATTTAGGTAATCAAAACATGACACCGTACATTTCTTTTTTCAATTAAACATGAAAAAAGGTAAATAAACTTTCCCTGAAACTCTTTTCACCACAGAGCATAGCATTTCATATTCAAAACTACTGCCCCAGACTTGGATCTGAGAAGGATACAGCCTATAGAACAGGCAAGAAAAGAACTCTGCCCACAGCCGAGGGCAGATGACACTATACAATTGCCTGGTCTAACAACATGCTGGACCAAGTCCTCAGCACATGCAGGTCCCAACGGTGTCAGCAAATCCAGCTCTCATTGCAAGATTTAACCCTTTGAGGTATCAGCCCTGAGCTTTGCTTGAGCAGTGATCAAGAGGCCTTATTCTACTGGAGGTTTTCCTTGGGTTTCTTACTAGGTTGTTTCTGTTTTTTCAGGCTTTCACTTGTCAAGTGCAGCAGGAAGGTGTCTTGGTTGGAGGAAAGTAGAGGAGGGAAGGAATAACACACATTTCTATGCTTCTCTGAGCCTGCAGCTGCTGGTGCGGGAAGTAGAGCAGCCTTGTCTTTATTCTCATTGAAACCACTCACTAATACTCCCCAGCGGACAATTACTCATCTGGGAGCTTTATGAAGCAGTACCATCTCCCAAGGGTCAGTCCCTCGAGGTAGGTGAGAGGAGTAAGAAAATGGAGGTAACATTCTGGCTCTGTTTGCCGGGGTATTTCTCTATGTTGGCTGTTTTTGCTTGTTCCTGGAAACATAAAGAGGCCAGGAAGGGTTGTGGGCTTGTCTGTACATGCTTTTTTCAGTGTTCCTTTAAAGTTTATCCAAAGTTAGGAAGAAGAATAATCTGAGAATTGATTTTTGCTTATGTTGCGCTCTGCAGTATGTGTCACATTCAAGCTTCAAAGAAACTCCTTATTCACTCAGAGAGGACTGAGCTATTTTTCATACTCTCCTTAGCAGTTCAACTGCACCCAGTGGATCATACTTCCACACACACAAATCAGATGCTCAGCTGAGTTCTGGCAGCTTTTCTGACTTCTGTGCTGCTGTAAATATCTTTTTTTTCTTCTTCTGATATGGCATGTATTCTGAACAGAGCACTTCCCCCCCATGCCCCCCCCCCCCCCAAAAAAAGTGTTTTGCTTTCTCAGTTTCTCTTTCCTCTTTCTTTTTTTTTTCTTTTAAAATTTCAGTTTTTGTGAATGGCTATCAATTAGGCCCTCACAAAATCTTTTCCAGTGTCAGAGAAAGCTCCGAGTGATGTGATTACTCTTATTAGACAGTAGTAATAGGATAATAAATGAGAACCATAAGGGTTCTGTTGATCTGTGGTTCACGTTTCTTGAAGCAGAACTAGAAGTGTACAGCTGATGACTAAATTCTATGAAATGAATTATAGTCTTTGCATGTTTATATTATTGTGAACCTTTCAGAAAACATATTTAAAGTTCAAGTCAAGTATGTAAGAGCAGAAAACTAGGGAGTTAATAAAATTTTGTCCCTAAACTGAAGAGGTAATTCTTGAGCAGGAATGCAATGTAGTGGCGAGGTGATTATCCGGTGTTTTGTGTTTATCATAGTACTCATCTGCTGCTGCAATACTGTCAGCCAGCACAGAATCCATTTTGCATGCTGCCTTACAACTGTCAGCAAGGAGCAAAGCAAACCCCAGCTAGGACACACTGTCAGTATGCATTCCAGCTGAGGAACAATATAATTCTCCTATCTGCAGGAATTTATACCTGAGCTTATGAACTCTAGTATATCAGCTGCCTGGGGTGATAAATCCCTGCTCTGGTGGATTTCTTCTCTACAGTCAGGCTCAGTAGCAGTGCAACAAGGCAGGAGTCCTCATGGGTAACCCAGACCTGCTACTGCACAAAGCTATCTCTTATTAGGCTTATAGCCAGGAGCTGTTGAAACAAGAATGGCTTATATTTGTTTCCTTTGAGTGCTGATGTGAACAATACTCCACTCATGAGACTATTTGAACAAAGTAATTAGGAAGGGTGTGAGCTTGCCTCAGATGTGTTCTCAAGGCTGTTTGTCACTCGCTCTGCCCTGGTGAGCAGCCAAACTGCTCACAATGCATTGATCTCAGGTGCAAGATGGTGGCTGTGGTCGTAGATGTTCTTCTTGTGCCTTTGTTCTCCAAACACCATTTGTCTGTCTTACCTATGCATACTGTAAGCAATTTTGGGACAGGAACTGTATCTATCAACATGCCACCTGCCACGCTGCACTAGGTCAAAGTCCTCGCCAACTCTGTACATGCCTCCAGACCAGAAGCAGTACAGCACAGAGTTTGCCCATGAACGATATTATCAAGGCTAATGAGGCAAATAACATATTGACAAAGCTAGATTGTCTCCAGGTTCCTCGTGTTGTGTTGTTCCACATGGCTACAGCCTATTTAGTTGAACAACATTTAGAATAGAAGGACCTTGATATTTACTGGGACTTCTATACAGTACTATGAAGGAAATTATCAAACAGCATCCAAATTATTTATGGCAGGGATAAGAATAAGGTGAACAGCAATAAGTGTTCAGCAGTGCTCTGGATGCCAAATGTGACAGCTCCATGACCCTTGTACATAACTGTAAACTATAAATTGAAAAGCTGGGGAAAAAAAGAGGGTGAGATAGAGTAGACAACAGAGACAGGGAGAAAAACTCAGTATTCTCCCCACTGATAATATATGTGTGATTGTAAGTAGGTGCAAAAGTCCATGTATCTTTGATGGTATAGAAAGGGGCCAAATTTTCAAAAGCTGCCTTTTTTATTAGACTTGCAGAAAGGCAGAAACAAAAGATTCAAAAGCAAGAACTACTTTTTATAAGACTACTTTTTTTGGATATCTAGAAGTTAAAGAACTCAACAGGAAAATTTTCCATCTCAATACAGCTGTTTCATGAACTGCCAACTGCATGAAAGTAGATTTAAACTAGTTCCAGGTTATGGCTTATAAAATAAGGCCAGGATAGCTGCTGAGTCCCTGTCTTACTGAGGTAATAGAAAAATAACTTGATTTATATCAAGCCCCTTTGGCTTTGTTTATATCTGAACTTGTGGCAAAAACTTCCAGAGAGGGGCATTCCTACTCTAATTTCTGTAACCTACACCACTTTGTTTTGTAATTTTTATTTTTGATAATCTCTTCTGTAAACAGAACATCCTGCAGAGACCTACGGTAGTGACTCCAGTGCATGCAGGACATCAAAATTCATCACATTTGAAAACAGTTACTGATGTATGATTAAGATTAGGAGAGTCAGGACTACAGTCTGTAACATTATATAAGGCAGTGCTATGCAAACACACGACATGAGGAATTTCTCACTCAGTTAACATTATTGTTGAGGGAATTTATGGTTGGGTTTCTTAGCACCTTATGATGAACTTTAATAACCTTGCCTTTGGAAATCCTCCCCCTTCCTTTGTATGTAGCAGAAACAGATGCGTAATCAGGCCGTTGGGACACTTTTGTACAGAATATCCTACTCAGTCATGATGTAAAGGACCTCAAAGGCACCTGGGCTTTGTGGTAGGCCCAGCTGTGGGCAGCAGCCTGGCATGCAGACCCATGGCCAGTCAGGCTGCTCAGACCTAGCTCTACCTGGCTAGCAACCTATTTAGGGCTTAGCCCAACTATTTGGGAAACTCAAAGTGTGAGTCAGAGTGTAGCTCTGTCTGGTACAGCAGAAATATGTGAGATTTGGCCCCTGTAGAATGTAGTTTCCAGTCTAATGCACTTCAGTGATTTCTCTGTTTATCTTGCAGCTTGTCCTGCAATGACAGGGAATGTTTCATGATGTGGGAACCTACTGTTTTGTAATCAACGTTCACCAAAAAAAAATGTTGCTTTGATAGGGATGTCATTCAGTTTAGGCAGCATCCAAGTTTTAAACTTGCAGTCTGCTTATTGACTCATATATTGCAGGAATTTGTCCCAGGTTATTTAGATGACTTTGTTTATTTTCTTCTGCATAATTGGTTTAATGCAATTGTAAAAAGAGTGCAGTTTAGTCTCTGTGGAATGTCCTCTATCTTCAGCATGACTTAGGCATTCCCAGCTCCTCCTTATCTCTTGACTTTCTTGCAGTGGAGAGAAATGACAGGGCAGCAGTTGCTGAGAGAGCATCCCCGTAGCCATAATGCTGCTACATTAAGACAAGCGACAAGGTAGCTTTTAAAAATCTCCTGACAGTGCTGAAACAGAAAGTTTGCTCTAAAAACGTGTCCAACCTTATTAGTTAAAAGAAGCTACTCAACAAAGAACGAATTCCAGTCTCTGTGAAGACAGCAGAAATCTTGCATCATTTTCTATTGACTGCAGCACAGTTACAAAAGATTTCCACTTTCAGAGTTAAGATCAATTTTGGGCCTACATGACAAGCCACATTTTAACGACATCTTCCCCCAGATATGGCTCAAGCTTGTATGTGGGCTCTACATCAGAAGAATAAATTCTGGGAACGTTTGAGACTTTTTTAGGTGCTGGTGAGATAGAGTCAGACCTTGTGCATTAAAAACAGTTCTAGGGACAGCCTTTGGACATTGCTTTCAGGAAGATTGATTCTGATCATCTTATCAGCCAAGGCATATGAACAGGGAGAGTGCTGGGAGCAGGCGGGCCGTTTCCATCACCGTGACACAGAAACAAATGGCAGATTATCTGCTGGGTACAAAAGGTCAGTAGTCATGCTGTGATCTCAGGATACACAGGGGACAAATTACTTGCTGTTAACAGATACAAGCCACCCAGAAAATAAGAAAATGAAAAAAATAGCAATTGATTTTAACAGAGTGACTCTGGATTTGCACCGTTACAGAATTTGGTTCATTGTGTGTAGATATATCTATGAATAACCCTCTTAACCTGTTGGAAAGTTAATGATGGAAAATGTTCCCTATAAAAGTGTATGTATTACAGCTGTGTAAATATATTAAAAAACCTCAAACTGTCAGCAAGCTTGCTGGCAGATGTATGAATGTTTCAACAAGTTCTCTGTACTCCATATAGCTTCATTTTTATTTTTTACATAGACGCTTGCACATACACACATGCACACAGATACGTATACAGACTTAACAGTGGTTAAATAGTACAAGACTCTTAGGAGAGCTAATTTTGATCAGTTGGCTCCCCCAGACAAACAGGATCCCATTACAGAATACATACTCTGGGATGTACCTCATATGAAACACATTTTATAAGCTTTACCTGGTTGCCAGCTATAAAATTCAGCAGGCAATCTGTGTAATAACCCTGAGAAATAAGAAACAGAGGGCCTCTTTCTCTCCATGTCTTCCAGGGGAGAACAAGAGATGCCCTAATGATGGCACTGGAGTCTCCCCAGAAATTCCTCAGCAAGAGTATCTGAGCTTCTTAAATTGCAGTTGTCGTAAGTTGTTTTTATTATAGGGTAGAGGCAAAAATTTAAGGATCAAGGAAGAAATAATGAGTAAGTGTAAGGAGTAAGTTCTACTGCCCCATGGATTTTCTTCTAGAGAGCTGTAAGTGACAAACTCAGGGCTAAATCTGGAGACACAATCTGTCCTTCATTTTTATAACTCTGTTTAATCAACAAAGTGACTCCTGACCCAAACTTGTACATCCATTATTTCAGCGGAAAAAAAGGGGGGCGAGGGAGGATTTGACACATACTTCTGGTATTTTTAAAAGCTAATAAACTGGTTAAATCTCTATAACTGAATAGTTGTAGTGAATAGTTAGTGCTTTTGGCAGGACTGTTAAGACATATTTACAGCATGAAATTGGAAAATAAGCTTGTTATAAATAAACTATTCCCAGTGACAGATTAAGAAAATATTGGATATGTACAAAATGAC
>JANHGO010000636.1:0-39276 GCA_024606505.1 Aquila spilogaster
TATTAGATATTCAGAAAACAGAAAGGTAAGTGCTGTATTCATTACAACATTACAACGCTATGTTGGCACAGAAATAGTCAAGACTTTTCCATCAGCCTTGTACTTAAATATAGAATTTAAGAAATTTTTACAAGGTAGAGAAAGGGCAAGAAATTATTGGCAAAAGGGGTGGTTCTGAGGTTACAGAATCCAAAATAATTTTGGTTGGCTGACCAAAAGCTAGTTAATTTTTCTGAATGTGCCACAATCCTCATGTAGGTGGTACTAACTCATACTTGCCTTGCCCAGATCAGTGTATCAATCACATAGATTTTATGAACAGGGAAGAATGTAACAGCAGTATGAGCCCAAGGACAGCAGGCAGCTCTCCAAAAGGGAGACACTCATCCTAACCATTAAAGTCAATCTTAAGAAACCATGTAAAAGGCCATCACCTTAGTTGTTAGGCAAAATCAGTAGCAAAGCCAAGGGAGGTTTGCTTGTGTGGGAGGGACTGGAGAAGTAAAGCCTCTGTGCATGTGTGAGCACGTAGAACAGGGCAGAAAAACAGTTGTTTATGCAACATTAAAGTTGAGAAATTAAGCAGTCAAGCAATGCAGCGTCAGGGTTGAATGCTCAGCTGTAATGTTGCCTCCCAGTATTTAAGTGTCGGCAATGGTGGGTTTTGCACATTGCTACGACTCCATTCAATAGGCGAGAGCTATGAAATACACTGTAGTTGGGGTTGTTCAGTGACAAGTCAACCTGTGATTATCCTGCAAGGGGAAACGAAAAAGCAACACTTTAATCTGAGACCTCACCATCCTTATGACCGCACGCTTTGCCCTTGATCTCCAGGTCTGTGTGAGCTGTGCCTTGGTGCAGGGGTCACTTCACACTCTCAGCGGCAGAGAATTGTGCCTAAAATAAGACCGTCACTTAGCTGACCGCAAAGTGTTTCAGTCTGGATGCTGGCCTCCAAAAAAGAGTCTAAAACTCTGCTGATTTTAGCTCCTGCCTGCTCTGCGGATGGACACCGGGGAGCTGTGTGTCCCTCGTTGCCTGTGCAGCCCCACGCACAGCACATTGCAGGACCAGCCTTTCCTACTCACCATCTCCTAGGAAAGCTGTGTCTGCACTGCAGTACCTGATTTTTTCATTATTCACTCAGTAATCAGCTGTTTTGTGGTTCTTGATCTAGGATGCTCCTCATAGCTGACCCATATCAAGCCAACTGCCCCTTCCTGCAAGCACAGGAGCACCTGAAAATGGTGCTGCAGATACTCCCTTACAAAGTCCACATCACCTCTCAGGATTCAGCTGTGCAAGACAGCCAGGGCAAGCACAGTCCCGTGGCTTATGATGAGACCTTTTTTATCCCTTTGAGAAATGAGAATCTGTGGCTACAAAGGGACAGATCTCCCACGTCCCTGTGCCTTTCAAACTTTCCAGCTTATTTTGCATATAATTCCAAATGATCAAATCTAATGCTGATATGACTTTTGTTTATTTTTCTTTCCTCAATGTCTGAGTGATTCATTTGACTCAGAAAATGGATTTAACTATCATTTCAAACAATCACTAATTACAAGGCCTGAAACTTAATACTTAATTCCAGCCTCAAAGGAGCCAATGGTTCACATTAAATATCAGATGAGGCGAAACATCTCAATTTAGTCTGGCTATACATTTGTCAGATTTCTGTGCAGAATGCACGCATGAGCAAGATACAACCAAGACAGAGGAAATCAGATATCACGAAGCTCTCAGTAACACTCAAGGAGCGTAACCCACGCCATTTGTCTTAGGTACCTTGAAGTTCAGGCACCAATGAAGCAGATTTCGGGTGGGACATCTAATGTGCAGAGAGTGAGAATTTCAGCAGCGAAATAAATTATTAATCATCGATCTCTCTATTTTCATGTCTTAAAGATGCTGAAGCAAGAAAGACTTTTGCAAATTTAGTAGAGCAAAAGCAATGGAAGCTCAAGGAATGGGGAGAGTTGGTGGCACGTCTCCCAGGTACACAGAGGTAGACAAGGTCCAGTGACAAGTGGGGGCACAAGACGGGCTTTTCAGAACTTCATGTCATCGTCTAGGATGGTGCCAAAGTTGCCAAACTTGAGACATGAGTTCCTACAGCTAATTACCACAGTTTACAGACACTGAAGCTAAGGTGCATATTTTCAGAAGGGCTGAAAGCACAGGCTCCCAGTATGGTGCAAATTAAAGCAATAGCTTCGTTAACTATCGATCGGATCCAACATGCAACACATTGCAGCAGTAGCCCTAGGAACCAGGGACCACACTGGCATGCAGTGGAGGATTAGCTTCTGGGCATCTCAGCCTTGCCTGGGTGAGGTGGCAGATGTATTTCATAGTTTTTGACCATGCCCTTAAAAAAATAAAAGAATTACAAGCCAAAAAAATGGCATTTTACTATTGCCAACTAACATGTGGATTTAGCTGGCTCATCTTCAAATTCTCAGGTTTGAAACTTCTTGCCTTTTCTTTTTACAGGCATTTTTCTGCCTGACATTAAACCTCACATTACTCTTGTGTTTGCTTCAGAAAGCCGAACACTGTTGTTTGAGGGAGGTTACAAACTGGACACGGATTATCCCAGTAATCCCATGCACAACCATCCCAATCAGTTCCCTCAGCGGGAAACGTCCATACACAGCATTTCAAGGGTTCAGGCACATCCCAGCAGTTATTTTTCCTGCAGTCCTGCCGCATCTGTGACTCTTACGCTGGAGTACGCCTAACACATCCAGCTGCCCTGGAGCCAGGGCTTTACCTCTGCTCATTCACCATAAAACCCTGTTGTTCTGTGGGAACATCTGCTCATTTGTGCTCCACCCAAACACCCCACACATTCTTCAGAAATTTCTCTTTCTACAGGTCTGGTTGCTTTTTGCCAGCAGCAATGTACGCATTTGACATGCTAAGAAAAAGTATTTAACAGAAGGGAAAGTGTGTTCCTCATAAATTATTCTCACTGCAGGATGAAGAGGAGCAAACTAACACTGCTGTACTTTAGGAAACCCATTTGCAAAAGGAAAGGAGCTTAACTGAGTCAGTTAAAGTGAAATACCTGCCATTCCCTCTCCACAATATGCTTCAAAAAGCGTTTATGGTAATTTACCCAGATCACTACTGGACTAAGTGACCAGGTGGCTGTACAGCACCTTGGGAACCGCACTCCTCCCATGTGAATCCATGCTTGGTGAGAAACCAGGAATGGATTTCTACCTGTGCTTCCACCTTGGCTTCCGTGAAATGGGCTGTGAATTTGGGGCTGGTTTCTGGCCAACTAGGACAACTATCTTTCCTTACCTCCCTGATGGTGATCCATACCTGACACCAAAGACCGGATTTGCATGGAAGAGCAAGAGTCCTGCTCTGGTGGGCATGGGAGAAGACACTGTGCTGTGCCAGACAAATGCAGGATATGGGGTTTATAGCAGTTTTCTACACTAATAGACCCCCCCCATTCGCAATTCCAGCCCAAAGAAGCAGGACTTTTAATTCTTATTACTTTTCAGTCTAAGGCACCAGCTGGAGCTCTTTTTATTTGACTTTTCATTGTTGAATTTGGAGGGTACTTTCCAAGGACTGTTTACAGCTTTTCTTTGCAACTATAAAATCTAAATGTCATTTAGTATCATGACCGCAGCATCTGAGGTTTCAAAGAAAGGAAGCAAATATAACAGTTACCAACTCTGTTTTTCACTCGCATTTTAGATAGTGTAATTTTTTTTTTTAAAAGACAATTTTCAGACATGAGAATATCTATAAGTTTTGCAAAACTAGCCCATGGTTCCATTCTGACTGCACTTTCCCCCCTTTCCCTCACTCTAAGGCAGGCATTGCCTGGAGTAGAACAGCCTTTTAGATGTGTGGTGGTGACTGGCCACTAAAACCTCTGTGAGAGCTTGTATTTCAGTCACGCCTGTGCTTTGCACTTGATCTTCAGCCATATGAAAGCAAGTGAGTAATACTTTAATATTTTATGGCTAGTTGTGCTGATTTGTTGCTAGAACTTCTTCTCTCAGATAACCCAGTGTTCTTCTTTGGAGCTTCATTTTGAGTTTGCAGTTTTTGTGCATTTTTCTCATCAGGATGCAAACAACAGTCTCTGTCTGAGCAGACATGGCCAGAAAGCCTTTCCTGGGTTTCTTGGGTTTAGTCTCACTATTGTATTTAAGTGTCACAAGACTGAGATCTCATGGCATTGGACAGGGCACAAATGCATGGCACCCAACACCTGTCCTCCAAATGGCTGCTCTGGCAGGGGCTGAGATGGAAAACCAAGCTGTAGTCAGCACCAGAGAAAGTCAGGCAAAGAGCATAGAGCCTCCAGCACCCAAAAAGCCCAGCTCTGAACTCCAGGAAACCTCTGCTTACATCCCTGCAAATCCCTTTACTTAGTCCTTTGCAAAGTTACCCAATTGGTCTGAGTGTTAAGCAAAAGGGGTCACTTTTGGGAGCTACCTTCAAGCCAGCTGGTTACTCAAGAGTTGCCTCTGCTGGGATGCTCAATGGCCAGGGATTTTTGGTGGACAAAGTTTCTGTAAAACCTGTTCAAACTGCAGCAGCGCGCTTCTTCGCTTCTGCAGTTTCAATTAATCCGACTTGATTTAATCTCTCATAATTGTGCAGTGTGTTTTTATTTAAATTTGCCTCCAGTCTCCTACCAATTAGTACATCCATGCATAAGTGATGTCGGTACCTCAGATCTCACTGGACTGCCTTACTCACTGTTTCATCATCTTCAGCTCCTAAAACACTCCGGGTGGCTGCCAGAAGCTGAGTGAGGGTATTTCTCCCTCAAATTGCAGATTGTGTCGTGAAAAGCCTTTTGTTATCTCAAGGGCTGCCCTGCAACAGCTCCACATGCAGGGAAGCCCTATTAAACCACCCTTAGAGCCCTGCGCCTTATCAACCACACTTTTGCCCTGTGACTCTCAGAAGTGGTTCCCATAGGAAGCAATGTGCTGATTTTAGTTTGCAGGAGAAAGTTCAGGCTGAACAACTCTTACCAAGTTCTTTGAACCCAGTTCCAGCTCCATTCTGCCATGTTTAATAACTTCCATAAATCTCTTAATTCCTCTGTAAGATTAAATGGCTGGTTATGCATGGTGCTCTCTGGCTTCCCTGGTACCATGATGGTAACACTGGCATTTCAGGTGTGAACTGGGATGACCAGTTGATAACTGCCACCCAGGTACAGGCTGCAGGTGCATGTAGGGCCCCTTGCACCCATGTTGGCCTTGGTTAGGGAAAGAGTTTGGTGAAACAATCTTCAAAACCCATTTTCCTGACACAAGTAGAAGATTTACTAAGTCCCTTAGAAGTCTATGCATCGGAGAAGGTTAGGCCAGCAAAAGCAAAGAATGAGAGGCCGAGCACACACTTCTCAGCTCCTCACTTTATGCCCACAATGGCCTTCACCACCTTCTTAACGCCTGCATCCCACCTGCCCTGATGTTGGAAGAGAAACTGAGGGAGCAGCAAGATTTTCTCTAAATTCCCCTACTATTCCCACTAACAATGTTGTTGAGATAAACGTGTGAATGCTCTCCTGTCTAACAAAATTCTCCATAAAAGTGGATGGTAATTACAACTATAATGAGCACAAACTAGAGATCAATCAGTTATGTACTTTTTACTTGTCTGGAACTACAGATTATGTCTACAGTGGAAAAGTTCATCTTCGAAAATATATTCGTTAGCATGATTAGATCAACACCACCACAGTATTCAATATTACTTTGCCTTTGGCAGCAGCAAGGACAGCTGGGCAAAGCAGCATTTAACATGATGCTAGTTAAGGCATGTCAGATAATATACTTTCCAACATGAGGCAGTCTCCCACAACAGACAAGCCATAGCAAAGGAACCAGTTTCGGTGGTCACTGAATAAATGAAAGTCTTTCTGAGGTTATATATATGGGACGGGTCAACACCCACCCCAGTAGGAACCTCCCATAGCAGAGGCAGTCCTAAGCAATGGCAGCTTATAGGAACAAGCCCTAGAGCACCATGCCACTGGCATCAACAGAAGCTCTGCACGCTCCCAGCAAAGTTTGAAATACAGAATTGGGCATTGCTGGGAGCTCTAGCCTGGCTGGGGAGCTCTTGGAAGCTGGTTTCCAGCTAACTGGCAAGGCATACCAGCTACGGAAGGCTTCTTGGACACCAGATCAGTCTGTGTCCATGCACTTGCCACAGCCCCACTCACAAGCACAGCCTTCCTTTCTGTGCACTTCCCTAGACCTGGAGGCACCCTGGTTTCCATCAAACTGTGCTCCTTCCACTCTGCTCATGCTTTCTCAAAGCTGATGTTGTGAAGGTTTGAGTTGCAAATGCTGTCTCAATTTATTCACTCAAACAACATAAGAATGTTTCAAACGCTCCCTCTTCGGTGGTTACTTGCGCTCTATCTGTGCAAGCAGGTAGTTGAGATGCAAATGGTCTAGTTGAATATCCAACATACTCAGAAATAGTTTCTTGGTCTGATAGAGCTAACAAACCTTGATGTGCCTGTAAGATGTTTGCTCAAGTTGCTCCTGATGCCTTACACACACAGGGACAAGTGAAAATTGTCTGTTAGGTCAAAAATAAACACACACACCCTGTGACCCATGCAGGATATGTAGAGAGACATAAAAGATCACAACAGTGCATTATTGCAGCAAAGAAACTACTCTTCAGCCATGGCAGAGATCAGCATAGGTCGGTCAACACAGCAGCATTAGAGCAGCACTGGAGACCCAGCCAGTGAGCATCACAACCATTTGGGCTTCACTCAGTATGCTACAGACTATGCTAAGCCAACTCTGCCAATGCATAGGCCAGCATCAGAGGTCTCTGAAGGCTGCTGTCATCATCTGAACTACATCTATGTAAGCTCACTTGTCATGCATCAGGATACAGGCACCACTGGCACTTTCCCCTGCTGTAATCCAGTCCAGGTGCTGGCAGTGGGAATTGTCCTGCACTGACTCTGTCCCACCAGAGGATTCCCCAATCCATGGGAACTCTTTCCCTTAGCAGTTTAGCAAGTTTTTCTGGTTTGCTTTGCATTGCTGTAGTGGAAGAGAGCAGCTGGTATGGCTACTCTGGCTGACTGACTCCTACCCAGCTGCCTAGGAAAACTCTACCACAGCAGGAGACATGAAAGTCAATGTTTCAGAAAGATTTTCCCTAGCTTGAGAAAAGCCAGAAAGCTGGTGTTGCAAAGAGCCTGGGCCAACAGCCTGAAAAGTCCACACAGCAGAAGTTACTTTTTCCTCCTCGCGGTCAGGAGAGATTTCTAACCCTTGCCTTATCTGCCAGCCTAGGTGCTTTTATGGATCCCCTCAGCAGAAGATCTGGACGCTGCATAGATATGCCTGGGTTAGTGCTTTCTCTTGCCTTTGTTTTAAAGATGGCTAATTGAAACACAGGCTAGACTAGATAAAGGACCAAAGACTAAAGGAGCCTGTAGCAGAGGGGAGATGGGAGCTCAGCTGAGCACCATTTCAGGACTCCCACCCAAAATCTATCTATCCTCCACAGTGGAGTGCCTGAGCACACTGCCTAAATACAGCATCCCATCTGTAGACCCAAAAGGAAAGAAAGTCCTCTACAAATCTTTGTGAACTCCTTCTGCCTATAAAAATCAGTAAACCCTGCCTTCCTTGCTATTAAAAGACGAGACTTGGTTGGTTGCCTGCATGGATACAGCCCCTGCAGACAGTCATCTCCCTTTCCTATCTAAGATTAACTCTTGTTTACACCTGCAAGTCTTTTTTTCCCATGACGGGTATCGAACTTTACCAGGAGGTCTACAGAGTTCTCAAGAAACCTGAGTTCCCAGGTTGCAATGCCAGAAGACGAAGCCAATTTAACTCATGATCTTTGAAACCCTGGGGCATCACATCAACCCCCCACCCCATCTCCCATCTCCTAGCCACACAGCCTAGCTCTAGTCCCTACCAGACTCTTCCATGAGCCAATTCAACACACTTGACCAGCAGAAGACTAACCTACCTCTTAAAGAAAGGGGCAGCTCACTGCTGGGCTAGGAGTGAACATCTCAGAGAGGGGCTGGCAAACCCCAAAGCTCAGGAGGGGCCCTGAGACAACATAGCCTGGGGCAGAGGTGGGAGGAAGGAGAGGAGTGAGCTAGGGGGTTGTCCTAGGTGAGCTCTTGGGTTGTCCTTGGATGGGCCCTTGGGTTCCCCTAGGAGGGAATCCTGGGTTGTCCTAGGAGGGACTCTCCTCGTCCTTCAGCTTTTGTCCATACGAATGGGTAGGCCAGGTTTACCGTCCTGTGCCACTATCGCCATGCCAGGGGCAAGGGTTTTCCCTTTCTAGCTGGGGACAGAACGGGAGGCAAGAAGCCCCATGCTCCAGGAGGACCTTGCAGCCTGAATCTGATACGCAAAGTGTCCCCAAAAGAGTCGTGAGCTGTACCAAGACAGCTCCCCCACAGCATCAGAAACAGCAGTCCCGCAAGAGAAATGTCTTTCCAGTCACAAGTTTAAAAATGATTTCTATTTGCATTGCAATGAATTTGCCACTGGCAGGGGTTGAAACTCAGGAGTTAATGTACTGCAGGTTTATGGTAAATGAATGCTTCTGGAGCCATAATTCACATTAATTGACAGAAGCTGTCTACAGCACTATGAAATATGCACATCATAGCTGCAAAACAGGAATCCCTGTGTGCATCGGAAAACAAACAGTGCCTTTTGCTTCCAAGGGCTGTGATTGCTTCTCTTTTTCACATCAAATAAAAACTGCTAGTTACGTCCGCATCTGAAATGAGGTGTGAATAGTCAAAGACGCATCTGTAACAAACCAGCCAAACACAAGGACTGGAAAAGGAATGTACCTGAGAAACAGCCGACCATTCCCATCCATGCCATACTTTGATCATAAAACACACTGAACAACCAGTGAGCTCAGGGCAATGAAAATCATCAGGCAATTACCATTTGTGTGACCCATTTTCATCACTTCATTTAAAAAAAGGGCCAACTGGGGCAAACTGGCTTAGCTCCATTGACTAGAGCACAATCAGCCCCCTAAGATTTATCTGCTTGGAAAATGCATATATTCTCTGAGTAGATCCACTTTTAATGACTGAGCTGGATTTACAGCCTTACAGATATGTTTAGGAGAAGAGGTTCAGTTTCTCAGTGAGGGAATTAGTGAAACCAGTGAGGGGATGTACCGGGGAGCGCTGAGCCATGGACAAGTTTATTAGAAATAGAGGTTTGTGAAGTGAGATTTCAAATGTTGTGCACAGAGGGACTTCAAGGCAGCAAGGGAAACACTCTGAAAATCTCCATTTTGTCAAAATGTGTCACCACATCAAAGCACAGCCACCCTGTGAAGATCTTTGGGTTTGACAATGTATTTGGGGAAGATTTTCTGGAAGTTTGAGGAAACTCTAGCCAAGAGAGGCATCATGGTACAGTGTGGATTTTTTTTAAAACGGGTTTTTTGACCCCAAACCAGTAACGTTAAGAAATTCCATTTTAGGACACCGTTCTAAAACAATTCTGTCCTGTTCCTGTGAAAAATGAAAACTAGCTTTGAAGTTATGAAAGCTGTCACAAACAGAATTATCTGCTTACATCAATAGCTGTAGGGGACAATGTTTGGCCTTAGAAAATCCATCCTAGACCAAGAAACCCAGCTAATGCAAGTTAGCTCTCACTGCAGTTGTAAATAGAGGTTTTTTCCTCATTCCTTTCCCTATTAATATTATTGAACACTAGTAACTTTAAGTAAATGTATCGGGAAGCAAAGTCCTCTTTCTAGAATACACACAGTGAAGTCTTTTTTGCCACCACTGAACACATGGATATAAGAGCCTAGGGGTGGTCTTAAGGAGGATAGGTTCACCAGGTTTCTTGTATTTTTGCAATGATAAGCAACATGCCAGCTAACCCCACCTGGCCCCACCACCCAAAGCATTTTTCCGTCACCTTCCCTGAGACCTGTGAAAGCCCCCCATGGACTTCCCATTGGCCAGGATCCCCTCCCAGCAGAGCCCACCATCTTCAGCAGAGCTCCCACCAAAGCGAGGTGCTACGCAGCTCCAGGCTGGCAAAGCAAGGCCTGGGCAGACGCAGGTTGAGGTGTGGTGTGAAAGGGGAGAAGGTAAGAGGTGGCGTTGCTCAATCTGGGAGACTGCACAAGGCTTGGGAGGCACTGTCACACGAAGGGTGGTTCACCCTTCAAATCTAGCTTCTACCAGATTTTGCCCTGAAATAAATCTTGCTGTAGTCCTGCCTAAATTTCCAGACCCAGGGTCCAGCTTTGTATCTTACACTCCTTATGCATCTGGAGGAGCAGTGAGTATCTCATTATTCATTCACTAACTAATGGCAGGGCTCTGCCAATCTCCTTCACATGGAGTTGTTCCTTATTCCCAAGAGGGGTCCTGGTACATTCAACGTGAGCACCCAAGGATCGAGGCGCTGCGAGTGAGCTCACTGCAGGCAGGATTTGGCCCAGACAGGACATCAGTATTGAGCCTTAACTCGCCCCTTCCGTTAGCAGAGCCGTTCTGCCGGTTCACTCCTGCGTAACTAGTGAAGAAAACAGTGAATGATGATTCCTTCCCCAAAAGGCCTGAAACCCGTGAGCCCAGCCCTGTAATCATCACTCCCACGGCTCTTCCTTGACTTACACAAGCAGCTCCACGTGTGGATGAGGTTGGAGGATTTTCAGGATGAGACCTCAGGTAATCCTGACCTGACCTGACTCACGAAGGGGGAGGAAGGAGTTCAATCCAACTGGCTTGGGAGGCGGTTCATCTTGCCAGAGGTGCCTGATGCCAGTACCTTTGAAAATAAAGAATTAATCATCTTTCTGATTAAGTTTAGATACCCTTAGATGGGCAAGGAGAAACGCGTCAAAGCTGAAGACACCATCAGAAAGGAGTGGAAGAGGAACGGTAAGTGTCGGGACAAATTGTTCTCATTTGGAAGCTCAGATGAAAAGAGGTGTTGAATTGCGGGAGATCAGTCTTTGCAGCTAACAGCCTGGCCTGTGAAGCCTTCCTCTCCCACCCCAACCCGGATGCTGAGTGAAAGCCAACAAGGCTTTTCACTCATTTTAAACCTGATTCTGCACCATTCAAATCAGCCAGGCTTTGTCATTAACCCCAAGCTCACAGGTGGGGAGGGAACACAGCCCCCTCTGTCCTGCCTACCCTGACGGCAGCAAAAAGACCATTTCTGAAACGTGTCAGCTAAAATATTTGAACGAGCAGGTTTTCAAATCCCAGTGTGGACAGAAGGAGCTGCTTTTTAGCAGGTGTTAGCAGGAAGAGATAAAGCTGCTCAGTTGAAAATATGTCATCATTCATTTGGAAATTTGTCAGTACAAGTGTGTTAGCAGCTTCGCGCCAAGTCTGGACAAGCGCTGGAGGAGGACAATGGCTGAACTAGCGAGGAAAGGGAGTTAGAACTTGCTCTGAGGGCATCCCAGTGCTGCAGTACTTTGAGTAGGGGAGAGAAAACAACTATCCTCTAACAGGAACACTTTAAAACCAAGGGGTTTAGGAAAGGAGTTTGCAACTGCCAGCATTTTACACCTGCTCCTAGCAAAGTCTGAGGCAGCTGTGGCCACATGGAGTCTTTTCTGCATTAGGATTCCTGAGGCTAATGCTATTGTGGGAGCTAAACCAGGTTTAGCAGCAGTGGGACCACTACAGGAACCAGACCCAGATGGACAGAGCCAGAGAGGAAAGGGGTCACCACCCAAGAGCTCAAGTTCTTCTTGTGCTAGCCCCTGCTGCTATAGCTGCTTTGGCATCCAAGTTAGCACTTTGGATCCTGCATGCTCAGAGCAAAACCCAGCCTAGGCACCTTTGTGTCCTTCCATCAATATCCATAGCAGAGCTTCAAGCGCAGGGTTCACTTGGCTTGTTTTTCTCCGTGCAAAGTAGCTGCACAGTCCTATTTGCTTGGCATTTGCCCAAGCAGCTGCTGATACAGTCCCAAAGAGACACAATAAAAAGGCTGGGGGAATGTACAAATTCAATTTAATGTGGAATGAGGGACCAATTAATCTGATCCCTGAGGAACACAAAGATATTTATTTTCCTGACAGTGTTGTGAGGGCTCCTATTCTAAGACAAGAACAGCTCTCATCCCTTGGATCCACACTCCCTCTGTGCAGATATGCCCAAATGGCCAGTTTTGAAGCCAGCTCCCAACTTGCTGCTTGCAACCAGATTTTGTATTTTGAGCCACCTCTCTCTTCGGGGCAAACAAATTGGTATAAGCCCAAGCCACAGAGACACCTAACAGCAGCAAGGGCAATGTGAATCGGGATGCTCAGATGTCTATCCTGTTTCCCAGGCACACCATGGTTCCTCTCCCATCCCAACAAATCCAGTGTGACACATCAAGTGGAGTGTCCCCTTGAATGGCTCTAAAGGATTATTAAACATATTCATGAGGTCTGAATGGAGTTATAAATAATAAATGGACAGTGCCAATGCCTCAGTATCCAGGACAGATTTCTAGAGCTATATCCCAGTCCACAGGTTGCAGAAAGAAATCTTTAACCCATGTACAGGGTGAGCAGAACTATGAGAATATTAATCCTGATGGTCCTCTGACTATTAACATCAGCACTAATTACCATCACTGCAGCTTTCACTCCAGCCTGTTCCTCCAGGTCTGTACATTAGCTCACAGTTTCCCGAGCAAAAGCATTTCAGCCTTCCCTGCCTTGCTGCACAGCCCTGCCAGGTCTCCTAACCTTCCTCTCCACGCTCTGCCATGGGTATCCGGATCCTGCTGTGCCGACCCTGTGCTGGGGCAGCTGTAATTGTGTTGCCACAATATTGGATTAACAACATGGTGACTCTGAAGGTACATCATGTTTTTAATTTCCTATTTGATGAAAAAATAGTTGCTGAAATCAACTAATTTTCATCATATTTAAATGAGTGATCAAAGTTCTGTTACTGTGCATGACTAGAGCTACCTCCTCCTCGGATAAAACAAGAAAAAACAATTTCCTGCCCAAATCCACTTGGGATACACAAGTCCCCCGAACAGGGACTTCCACCATCACATAACGTCAGGGCCAATCGAACATGGTGTGCTGGCATGATGCACAGCAGCCACTGGCACCTTCACCGAAAACACATCCCGAGGGGGAGGTGGAAGCTCTCAGCACCATGGCAGCCACGGCACCGGGCCAAGAAACAGCAAACTTGGATTCAGCTCCTTCCTCAGGGTGAAGGGACTCAAAGACATTGCCCCCATGAGCCTGCCTTGACCACTATCCTGAGGAAAAGCCTAAGGGAGAAACCTCCAGCACGGGAGTCGACCTCTCTGCAGCCAAGAAGCGCTAAGTGACAGTCAAAAATGAGACCAGAAAAGGAAGAACTGACTTTAGACTCCTGGCTGCAGCACTCAGCCCTGAAGAAAGGGGAGATCAACATAATTTAACAATCAGCCCTTTGGGAAGTACAAGACGGCCTCAATTCTTTACCTCCAGTGATTTTATGGAATGACTCAGACACTTCAAGTGCCTCAGACACCAAAACCCCCTGAAATATTTTGTAAAGGTGATCCATAGAGAAGCAGTTTTCTAAGAGCAGGCAGTGACTGTACCGGGAGTTTAACCCTTTCCAGCAGTTCTGATGTCCACTTCTTTTAGGAGCAAAAAGTAGGTTTTAGAGACAAATGAAACCACGTCCAAAAAACCCCCTCTTTCCTGGCACCACGCAGGGCTGACACGAACAGCCGTGCAGTGCTGGCAGTGTCACTGCAGCAGCAGGACAGGATGGCCATGGGGACCAGCAGAGCAGGGCCAGGCTGGGCACACTGGTTTTGCTCTGCCCACAGCCTGGAGCTGGCAATGGCATCCCCTGAGAGCTCTGGACAGGTCATTACTGACACTCTGAAGGAGAGGAGAAAAAAGCTTGTGGTTACCCCTGGGCAAAATTGCTTTCTCTCCACATAAGAATATTCTCATCAGTTTGGGGGAAATGGCGTAGCAGGGTCTAAGCATGCCTGAGCCCAGGTGAAATAATATGGCAATGCAAGCTCAGACATGGACCCAGGCCAACATGCATGACCTTACAGGAGAAAGATCTGAGCCCTGACCGTGGACACCAACCCATCAATATATCCATGATGATAGGAGATCCATACCGCATCACTACCAAGCTTCCTGAGCTCAGCTCTTTTTGCAGTGCTTTGAGTGTGATCAGATACTCTGACCTCCTGCATTAGTTCAGCAAGTCCAGGCAGCCTGAAACGCACTAAATGTATTCTCAGTAGGAGACAACCCCTGTTTTCAAGGAGTTTTTAGCCTAAATGCACCATACAAAGGGTGAGCTTCACACCATGAGGCCAAACACCAAATCCCATCCAGGAGGTCACACTGGTCCTCCAGAAGTCCAAGCAGACTCAAGCAGATGAAAGGAGCTTCCTCTGCTGAGACAAACAGTTCTTCTGAGACATCTAGGGACAGATTTAGATATGTGGAAGAGGCAAGACAAAGCCAGTGTGTCATCTCTGTGGCTACGTGTCAGGGCAAAGCAGCTTGTCCAGCACTTTGGGAAGTGAGAAGGGACAAACCCTGCTACTACACCCAGCTATCCCAGGTGCAGGATAAGCCTCGTAGGGCATAACTGAAGAAGTTATACCTCCTAGGGTATAACTGAACAAGCCTTTCAGACACTCTGGGCTGTCTCGAAGTCTCGAAGTCATGTCCAGCCTCGACATGATGGAGCCAAAGCAAGTGGACTGAGGATCTTGTCACTAACAAGGCAAAGGAAACTTAGGGGAGTTGAATGGGGAAAACGATGGAGCATATGTTGTTCAAAGCAAGAATCATCTTTTTCCTTTTCATTGTACTGTACAGAGGACCACAATTCCTGACTGGCAAATATAAGCACTTGTGAAATAAAATGAGAATAATAACAACAGCTATGGTCGTTTTAAGGAAACTGAATGAAATATAATACATTTAGGTTGAATATCAGTTGCTGTTTCCAGAATTCCTTTAGTAATGGAGTAATTTGTCAAAGGAAATTAAAGAAGACACATTTCAGAAGTTTTTATGGATATTGGATGAAAGAAGACAAAATATATTTTCGATAAAATCCTATGTTAATAGAAGGGAATGGAGGGTTGGGGGTTTTTTTTCATCTCTAGTTTCTGTGCATGCTCAACCTTTTACCCAGGGGGATTATCTCTCTCTTAACATGTTAACATTAAGACTGCATACTTCTCTGAAAGATACAATTCAGTGAAACACAAAGTATTGAGCTTAATACAAAAGTAAACGGGTGAAGTTCTGTGACCTCTGTGTTTTATAGGGGGTGAGACTAGATGATCTAATGGGCCCTTCTGGTCCTACTGGTTGTAACTCCATCAATGAATGACTTTTTAGAAGTGATTTTTATTTTTGGATCCTATGCAATTCTTTTTGCACCTTTACTAGGAGATAAGAGGTTTAGGGAGACCAAGCTGAATTAAAGATCCATATAACAACAAATAAATAAATATGCAGTGTTTTTGCTGACAAATTGAGGGTATCATGGATCAGCAGTTTTATTATAGTCTCAGAGAGAAAAGATCAAAAGACAGATCAATGCATCAGCTTTTAGTTGGTTTTAGATGGCACGCTAAGGGATTAAGAACTCAAAGGATTTCCCTTCAATCTCAGAGAGTTTCCAGAACATGTAACAGTTTTAGGTCAAATTATAATAATTAACTTGAGATAGCATGTTGACTGGAGAGGAACTTTGCCAAAAACAATTTTGCACATCACTAAATACTGACGTTTGAATTCAGAAGGGAAACTTGCTTTAGCTCACCCACAAGTTTATACAGGTTCAACCATTAAAAGGGAGGTTGGTCTTTGCAAAAAACAAGAGCTGAAAGTTGTAACGCTTCCCAAGTCAGATGGGGAGTAGTCCCAAGCGGATGATGTATAATGCAGCATAAAGAATGTTTAAACATACATGGGATCATGCAGCCGTGCAGATAGACATGGCCTCTTAAAACTCTGATAATCAATCAGCGACAAGATCGTTAATCAGCACTTCAATGTTCTTAAGAGATCCTCAGGAAACTGGTAAATGTAAATGCCAGGGCTTATTTTTAGTAGGCACCTCATCTTTGATAATGAATAGGTGGACACTTGGCAGGAAAAGAAAATAGAATCTTAGCCCAAAGTTGAAATTTTAGATTCTTATTAAAGAGCTACTGTATCTCAGCCAGGTGGGATTGCCCTGCTGCAGGAGTCACCGGGTCATACCACGCAGCCGGCATTAGATAAAGAGCAAGGCTGTATTAGGAGGAGAAATGGTCGTTTTTAAGGTCACAAGTAGCTGGTTTTTAAACAGAAACTATCCATTCCCTGTCGCTCCATATCCAAGTGAACAAGCAGAGGGGAGCTCGAACATCTGCACTGGCCAGCCGTAAGTTGTATTCAATTTTATTTCAACCCACATTCCTCAAACTTCAAACTGTCATTACTTCCTATCGCCCCTGCAGGCTGCTTCACTCCTTTAGAGGAGGTGAGGCAGCTGGAGAAAGTCATTTCATTAAAATAAAAACACAAAAAACCCCACAGAAAAAAAAAAAAACAACAAAAAAGCAGGCATCTAGGCTCCGGCTTGAAGAATTAGACAGTCCAACAATCGCCGGGTCAATTCACATTAAGCTGAACAAAGAGCAGACGGCAAGAAGAAGATGAGATAAATGGCTCGGTGGCTGCTGCCTGTCCCTAATTCTCTGTTGACTTTCGCCAGCGCCTTGTCAGAGGGGGGCTGCAGCATTTGACCCCCCGTTTCCAGGCGCAGGCAGGGAGCGGGGGACACATGCAGCAGCGTTAAATAGGCGACTCCATCCCTGCGTGCCCCGGCCCTGCCATGGGTGACTGCTCTCCCAAGTCAGCCTATCAGGAATTTATTGCCTCTTCTCCATCACCCGGCAAAGAAACTGTCACACAGATGTTGGCATTGTAACTCATTCAGTGTCACCGTGGGGTTCTCCGCCATTGTGTCCCCGCACAATGGGGCAGCATTCAGGGAAGGGCACGGCGGGGCTGCAAAGGTAGCCCGGGGCCGGGATGCGCTGATGCGCTCTTTGTTGCAGCTCCTTCGCCCAGGGTATCGCCTGCCCTTGCACTCCCCTGCGCTGGAGGCAAGGCCTGGAGAGGAGCTGGCAGGAAGGAAGGATTTTCTGCCTTTTGTGGGCTCTTTCTGTGCTATTTTTGTTCTCCAGGACGGCTTTTGTTGCCCAAGGTAATGATCCTTGGCCCTTATTCATATCTCTGCTTTTGTCCGGGGGCCTTTGTAGGCAATGCGCTGGGGGTGAAGCCCGCCAGACACAGCACCAGGGCCAGCCCCTGCTATATATATAGCTATAAATAACTAGTTGTGAGTTATATAGCATGAAATCATCCTTGTCAGGGTATTGGCGGCAGGTTGCGCAAAAGGTTTCACAAAGATACGGTAGATGCAAAAGGTTTCGCAAAGATACAGAAGATGCATCCTAGCTCCGCAAAGCATCCCCAAGAACACACCCCACCGACTGCAGAGGTGACGGGGTGATGAGCAGCATCCCAAAGCTCGGTCAGGACAAGCATCTTCACAAGGCTGTCCCACGGCCACGTACTGCGGTCCCCGGGGCTTCTTTAAGCGCACACGCACTCCTACCCATAGGGAAGGCCAAGAAAAAGGGGTTCCAGGAGTGATGTGAACCAAAGCAAAACCCTGTACCGAACCTCCTGGGATGATGTTCTCACCCCTTCTGCATGATCCTCCCCTGGTGCCTGTGAGGGGACGGGATGGCAGGAAAGACGGGCACGCTGCTCTTCAGACACACTCATATATGCACACAAATATAAAAAAGTAAAACCAGCTTCAGTCCTTAAAAGAAGAGGACTTCCAAGGCCACATCTTTCTTCCCCACTGCCAGCACCAGCGGTATCCTCACCATACTCAAGCCAGAAAGGCAAAACGCGGGGAGGGACAGCCCACGGTCACACCGCTCCACACTGAAGCCTCTCCCGATGCCCAGTGCAAGTTTTGCTCCGGCTCCCTATGCAGAGCTCCCCCCCGGGCTCCAGACCTGCAAACAGTTATGCAAGTTCTCACATGCATACTATTAAGCATATTTGTTTTTGTTTTTTCAGGTTCAAGGCCTCGGAGTATAAGCTCCGGAGGGTAGGGAGTCTCTGCTGTTCAGACATCTAAGGCACCACACCCAGCCATGAGGAGGAGAGATTTTTTTTAATTTTTTTTTTTTTTTAAACTCCCATCCATCAGCTCAACAGCAACAATGGTGCCAAATGAAGTCTTTCCACTCATGCAATTTTTGCGGTCTAAAATTCACCACGTGTTTAACCGCGACTCCTTGGCCGGTCCCCGCAGCACCCAGGTTCCCAGGTGGTCCCCCGTCCCAGCACCAGCCAAGCCTGCAACTGTTTAGTTTCTAAGCTCAGGGCAGTCAGGCCAGAGTGGATACAGGCCAAATATAATATAGACACACACAGGCCTATATTATATAAAATACACACACACACTTACACATATTTTATGTATATACATATACATATGTATATAAAAATATATAAACTCACACACAATGTGTGTGTTTAAAATAGAACGCCCCAACCAGAAAATAAAATATTTTACTGCAAAGTGAATGGATTTTTTTAATGCTTAGAAAAACGTGTTAAAATAAAACTAGAACATTAATGAATCCCTGTTCAAATGCCGATGAAATACAGTGCTTCTTACTGACTGCACGAAAAATTTTTACTGTTTATTTATATCGCTGCTAATAGGAAAATCTCATTTGGAGTGAAATACTACACTTGCTATAGAGGGGCCTAAGTCTTCATGGCCCACCAAGCTGTCCTCAGCAGCAAACCTATGGTACAGAGGGTCTGGAAAACTCATGGCCTCGCTGAATGCAAGCTTGAAAATCAAAACTGAACTGGAGCGCATAAACTTCACCCTCCTGGTGGGGTCCTTTTGCCCTCCTGAGCCAGGCAGTTTGCTCTGAGCCTGAGCTGGGGAAAAGCCTGCCCTCTGCACCAGCCCTTTTTTTTCAAGCTTTCCCCTCAAACGGGTGCCATCCACTGTGGAGAGCTGCCTGGTGTCCCCACAGGCAAGGTGAGTTCCCTGAATAAAGTCCTTCTCTGTAGGACCTAACGTCCTGTCCATGATGCTTGCATCTGAAGAGAGGACCATCTCTACTTAACACGCCCTGTTGTTTGACGGAAAGACCCTGGTGGGGGTTGGAAACCCAGCCAGAGAGGATTTCTTGGTGGAGGTAGGCTTTGAGATCTCAGACCTTCAAACAGAAGCCACAAATTGTGTGGGCAGGTTTCCTGAATCATTACACCCTGTTATTAGGGCTTTCAGCTGGGAAGAGGAGAGACCTGGACTGTTCCAGTGGCAATTTAATTATTTTATACAAATGGGAACATCTTTAAAAGTTTTAGAGTCTGGGAGAGGCTTTGAGAGCTGCATTTGGACATTTCTTTGGAGAAAGCAAGTTCAAGTCCCATCAAGCAGAGGAAAATCACTCATGGGAGTCTCCCGTATCCCAGATGAATACTTTAATTATTGGCCTGGGCACAGGGAGGAGCGGGGGGAAGCACAGCATTACTGCTTTCTCCAGTTCTTCAACTGACAGAAGTGATTAACCCTTCCTGGGCACCAGACCAAGTCCAAGCTTTGGGCCTCCAGTCATAATAAGGCACCTTTAGTCCATGCAGAATTAAAAACCAAAGGCAATGGTGGACACTTCTCTGTGGTGGTGAGGGTGATAAGGGTCCCATTCAGCTTCCCCTGTGGCCAGTGGCCAGAGATGGCCTTCTCCAGAAGGCCAACACAACCACTGAAGATGAAGATTTCCCTCTAGAGGGGTCTGTCTCTTCCCACTGAAGGAGGAGGGATCCCTGGCCACCAAAGTCCTAAGGCAAGGAACCTTCTCTGGTGCTGAAACGAGGTGGGATGAATCACAGAATCCTAGAATGGTTTGGCTTGGAAGGGACCTTAAAGACTACCTAGTTCCAACCCCTCTGCCATGGGCAATCTGGGCACCAAACCTCAGGGTCTCCTCAGCCCTTCCCCTCCTGAAATTCATTAATCACATTCTGTATGGTGCCCGGTGCACTGCGTGGATGCTCAGTTTCCCTGCATAAAGATTATTCACACAGTGACCTATAACTTTGGCTGGATGGAGCACTAACATATGTAAAGGATTGAGCCAAGCTCTTGGAAGCTAACAGGAAAGAAAACAAACTAATATGCTGACATAGCCCTATAATATGGAGTAATCAAGAAAAAGAGCAATGCTAACATGGCTTGAACAGTACATGAATTATGTAATGCTGACATTGAAATGCCTGAACAATGGTGGGAGGAATCCCTTTTCCTCAGAGTTCAGAAGAACGTGGTGCCCCGGACTAGCTGGGAGGGGAAGCCTGCCAGGACAGGACAGCAGACCCCTTCCAAGTCTGATGAGTAACTAGTTTTCACCAGTTTAACAAAGAAAGCTTTCAGCATGTAGATATAATGATGGCACAACCCGAGGAGATAAAAGGAGAGGGCCAACGTTCACAGTCAAAACAGGCTAGTCTGAGTCAGTTTATTATGGTGGATGTATCTGAGCTCACCCAAAGATGATTTTGAGATTCCTTGAGTAATCTTATGCAGCAAACCTAGCTAATGGCTGTGCTCTGGTTTTGTGTAAGTTGTAAATCATAAACACCATTGCATCGGGAGGAAAAATACATTTAAAATCATTTTGCTTTGTACAAGTTAGTCTAGAACAACATAAATACTGAGGTTCCTCAGGGAAAAGGCTTTCTTAAGCAAAATTACTGAGCACAGCTCACACTGGTTAGGTATCTCTAAACCCCCAAGAGGACATCTAGACTCAGTAACTCAAGCTTTTCAGCAGCAGCTTTTGCCCAGGACCATCATTCAACCAAGGGTAGCTCAGGGTGCAATGAGAGCAAAGGAGTCCCAACCATAAGTGACTGGGTAACAGTCCTCCCGATACCCTTCATCAGCAACCAGACCAAACACCCACTGAGTTGGTGGAAAGAATCCCACTCACTTCAGTGGTCTTTGGATCCTGTCCCAAAGGGGAAAGCAATTTCCATCACAGAAATATGCCTGCCACCTAGCTCATTTATTGCTCCTTTGTTAAATGTACTATAAAGACTCACACAATAAAGTTCCAGAAATCATCCAATATCAACAGTTTTCAGCTGGAGTGATTAACCAAAGCCCAGGAACTTGGAGAGCAAGCGTATTAATGTCTTCTGGCCACTAAATCTTTCTTGCCAAGCAATAAAAGAGCCAAAAAAAGCTAAGTAATTAGGAAGTTAGCACAGTGACTCCAAATCCCAAAGAGGGTTCACTAATTGTTTACAGAAGATAGACTGTAATGAAGGGATGATTAGAAATATGTCAGCTGCAGGACTTTGATAGCAGCAGATCTGTCTTGGCGGGGGGAGGAGTAGGCTACAGAGAGCAACAGCAGTCAAATAAGCAAAGCGCAAATTAGTGGCTGCTCAGCCTCAGAGGTTTTGCGGTCCTGCAAATATCTACTATATTGGTCTAAATGTAAGATGGCATCAGACGTGCCTGATATTTTGCATAATGGGAAACAAATTAAAAAGAAGTGGACACATCACGGAGCCATGGTGTCGCCTTTCAACCCAGCTGGGACCATCCACTCCTCAGGAGCAGCGCTGCACACAGCTGCTGTTGGAGCAGATGCTGGGCAGCAGGGACCCAAGGCAGCTTGTGCCATTGCAGCCATGAGGAATGAAGGCAAACTCGGGCAGCATCTGATTCTGGTTTTCCAGACCCTGTTGGTGCTGTTGACATTAGAGGGCATGGGGACAGCCAGAGGAGAAGCTCAATATCTGGTGTGCTTGCTCCGCATCATCAGTGACTACACAGTAAAGTGAATTTTGCAATCGTTTTCATATGTTTGGGCCAGTGCAATATATCCAGAGCTGTGATGCTCCACAGTCCTGTCTCCTGCATGGCTGCAGCCCACTGGTAAGTGTGTATTAACACCTATAGCTTTGTGTCAGATCATGCTAACTGGAGCACAGGACAAGCCTAAACGAGTGGGTGGAGAATTCAGGGCCACTTTATCTGTATAAAAAGTCAAGGCCAACCACCATCAGTCACATGAGCTCCTCTGACTGTTGCATCTCACCACTCTGGCTGTGCCAGGCACCATGTGTAAAAGCTTGAGGCACCTATCAGAAGCACAGCCAAGCAAACACACACACAAACATCCCCACACCAAGAAGCTGATAACAATGCTTCTCTCTCTTCCACGGCTTCCAGATCCAATTGGCTCAATTGGCTCTGTTTCTATGAGATATTTTATTTTTCTAATTTTCAACACTGCAAACCCTGCCTGGAGCCCATTAAACTGTGTCCATACACCCCAGGACTCAGGGCTGTCCACAGCAGTTAAGTATGGGCTCTCAAGGGAGGGAGGAAATAAGGATGGGTTCTAATAAATACTAACAGGGTGCTTTAACGAGGCCTCTTGGCACAGGTCCATGAAGCACTCTGCACCTCAGCCCGACCAACGTAGCTTGTGTTCCCCATAGGGTCCCCCCAGACCAAGCAGTCCCAGGGTCTCCAGTTAAACTGGCTGGCTGAAGACAAGGCTTTTTGCTCTGCTGTAGCTCCTTCAGACACACAGACCTTGTAGCTGGTACCAGGAATTTCTGCCAATGACTTCAAAGAGGGCAGGATTCAACTCATCGTTTGAAACCCAGCCCCGTTCCCTGTCCTTAGGCAAGTGGGGGAGCCATGAGAACAGCTCAGAAAGCTCAGCTGCTTCAAAGCACATCTGCCTACCTTGGGAATCAAGAAGCGCGCTAAAAACACACCTCCCCTCTGCACCTGCAAAGTGCTGGCGACCCTTTCGCACTGCCTGAGATGAGATGAATGCGCGTACCCTACTTGTCAACTGCACGGTCCTCAGACGTCTGAGTCCCTGCTATTTCACATCACATCCCAGCTCTTCCCACTGCGTACTGCCACAAAAGCTGTGACAGCCCAAAGGCTTTACCTGAGTCAAACACCCATAATCAAATGAGCAAAGGTATAATCCTGTATAGGATGCATGACTTGATAGCTCAGCTTCCCTGACAGCAGTGGTAGAAAAACAGCACAGAAATATTTTTGTAGCATTATGGCAATCTCCTTCTTAATTAATACTTTACTGCACTAATTCAGCCTGCTTTGCTGCTTGCAGGTCATCGGTATGAAGTCACTCACCCCCAAAGGGGCTCGTAATTCAGATGTTTTCCCACGGTGCGGTGTTCCTCCCCCCATCCTGTCCCACCCAAGTGTGAGGCCAAGCAGCACCCCCATTTCCCCAGGAAGTCCACGGGGGAATTTTGCAAATGAAGTGATACAATGCCTAAAAGGCCAAAGAAAACAGGGTGAGGGGCCATTCCCCAGCCCTGGGCACACAGGAGAGGCTGGCCGAGTGCATGTTCTCCCCATCCCAAGAGGATGAGTTTTGGGAACAGCCCCGCGCTCACGTGTTCCCCCGGATGGTGCCACAACACCAGCTCTGAGAGTGTGAGTTAATGCAGGCCAAATCTGTGCCAAGGCATTTGCTAACACTGAAACTGTGTGGATGGTCACAGGCCAGGGCACAAGACCATGTGTTGGCCATGCATGTCTACTAGTGGCCATGGAGCAGAGGGATCTGCCCATACTGACCTCATGATGCCAAGTCAGTGCATGACTTGTTAGACACAGAGTTTAAGAAAGCAAAGGCACCAAATTTTCTGTATGAAAAAGGCCCAAAGGGAAGTTCTGAAGGAGGCTTGAGACACTTCATGACTCCTTGGAGGAGCTGGTTCAGGATGCCACTGCATGCAGAAGCACGTAGCCTTGGGAAAGCTCCCTTTCGTCTCTGGGCCTCTGTTCCCCATCTACCCATTGGGAAAAACTCCTCGGTCCCTTCTTGCAGGGGTGTTGTTGCAGTTGTACATCAAAGACCACAGGGTGTCTGGGTGCTGTGGGGACGGGAACCACCTGAGCACCCAATCTGAGATGAAAACATGAAGAAAGGCATTTTCAAACAGAAGTAATCTAAGTCAATTTTGTCATCTCCAACTTCAAAGGTACAAGCTCCATTATTTTGTCTGCTCAGGAAGTGGAAAAACATTCTTCTTGTCCAATACAGACTCATGCCGACAGCAGGCAGAATTTTGGCCTATTGAATTAATTAACATCATTTTTAATTGAGGTTCCAAATTTCACCCAGCCTGGCTTAGGGCATGTCTACACAGATGGGCGCAGACACACGCCGGCTCCTCTGTCTGCCTTCCAAGCCAGCTTGACTCGAGCTGGCTTCAGCATCGCGTCGCGCTCGCATGAGCTATCTGGCTACTTGAGGGGAACTAAAACATGCTCCTAACAGACAGGGTGTAATATTTAAGCCCAGCACTGATGAACATGGCTTCATGGCTTCTGGATGAAGCTGGCTTGTGCCCAGTTGGCTTGGAGAGCAAGAGAGGAGCTCACATCTGTTTGCATCCATCCATGCAGGCATGCCCTTATATGCCTGTTTTCATGTTTACTAAATATCTTTTTATTTGGCCACCCACTAATGGAAGTATTTTCATGACAGCTTTTAGAAACTGTATAGCTTTCCGTTTTACTATTTCCTTGTACTGTACAAAGCCAAAATATTGTGGTGTTCACAATAATCAGCAAAAATCAGGAATAGAAACATACATTATTATGACAGCATTAAATAGCAACAAATTAATTACATTTGTAAAATGTTTTTGTTTCTGATAATCACAGGTGCTATTTACAACACAGGTTTTATTTCATACGTGGGTGTGTGCAATGATCTATTATTTTGGCAGATTCTTCTAAAAAAAGCACATTCATCAGTCCTTACTTCAATAAAGTACTCAACCAGAGTAAAATCTACGAGACATGGAAGTATCCATGGAATGGATGCAGTCACAGGAAAACAAACCATCCCCGTTTCATCTGTATTAATGTTCAGCCAAGCTCAGGATAAATACACACACAGAGACACAGCTGAAACAATCTAAGTATTTACTATGATCAGTTTTCGGCATAGGCCACAGATATGTTTGGAGGGAGCCCAGTCACTGGAAAGAAATTCTCTGGACATGGAATAATAGGAAGTGCACAGAGTGTACAGAGGAAAAACCTTTTCACAGGAACACAAATAATTCAGAATTCGCAGGGACATAATTTACAATGAATGTAGTAATTTACTCAGGGAAGGAGGAAACTTAAAATAATTTATTTGAAGTGGCTTTCTTTGCATAAACACTGACCAAGATAAAGCTTATCAGAGGCATTCTTATAGCTTTTGTGTGCAATTGTAGTAGTCCATGGAGTATTAGTTATTTGGCAGTTAACTTGTTATTCTGATATAAAACATACAAGCCAATTAAGTATATTTAACCATTCACTGGCCACTGCTGGAATAATGTCAGTGCTCCCATGACTCTCAATCAAAGTCTTTGCTTATGACATTAGTATCATGATAAAGTTGCCAAGAAATGGAAAAATGAAAGTTCCTACCAAAATAACATAGTCACTGGGGAAAGAAACTATAGGAAGAGGTTTGCAGAATTTGTCTTACTGAAAAAAAGTCTAGGACCACAAAACACATGTGGTAGCACTAAGGCTTTCCTCTCAACAGCAGCATTTCTAGGCCTTTACTCAAGGCAGCCTCATAAACTCAAGCACATGGGCATTCCCAGGGGACAGCAGCTTTTGGAGCCACTTTGTGAACTATGGAGATCAGGTGGATCTGCCAGTCAAATGAGAATGGTTTTGCTGCTTGTGTCAGTGCCAGATAGCAACGATTTGTACAGCTATCAGGAGAGACGTTGCCATTAACAGTTAGACCTTACAATAGTACAAATAAGAATTGCAATGACGGATCAAGGCAACATCTAGCCTGTTACTACTGTTGAAAAGAAACACGTGTTTCATACAAAGGTAAACAGAACAAACCCACCAAAACTCTTGTGTTTTACATTCCTCTTGTAGCCTACTCTTCTGATGTGTGCCTGTACTATTCATCCTACCACAACCCTCCAAAATCAGAAAGAAGCTTGCAGGACTAAAATGCTGGTACGTTTGACCCTATGGGAGATCTCCATCCCTCCTCAGATGCTGCATGGACAAGAGATAGGAAAGGTTTATTGCTTGAACACCTGCATGGAGGCAGGAGGTGTTTCTGCAGCACCAAACCCCGATGCAACACCCAGCCTCGGAGAGACAGGGAAGAGAAAAGCAAGGGATTTGCTCTTCTCTCATGTTTGCTATGGTCACCATTTCTTGGAGCTTAATCCAAGCTCTTCAGAACTCCCAAAGAAATAAATTAACAAGGCTGGACACTGCAGCTGCCAAAACAAAAGATTATTCTACACTCATGAGAATTAAAATTACTTATGAGCTCAGAGAAAATCTCCTCTAAGGGGACAAATTTTCTGATCATCTGTAGAAGAAAATACCCCAGTTAAACAGAGAACTGTAACTAAACAGGTATTCAGGTTCGGCTGAAAACATTTGGCCTGCAGAGATTATTGATTCCTTGTTTATAGATGATGTGCCTTACAAGACTGAGGGTTCAAAGGGCTGTGGAGCAATGTGAGCAAGAGGGCTTGAGAGAGTTAAACTAACAAGATGATCGTGGGAACTGGTCTCCACACTGACCAAAGCTTAAGGTAAAGTAATGCCTCTAACTGTCATGGGATATCTAGTAGGTTTGATGAATTTCAACTTTTGACCTTAGGCCCAGAATGGTGGAGTTTGATGCCAGAAGAATGAGGAGACAGTTGGTTAAACCAACTTCTCCTTTGAGGGCCCACCCCTTGGGTCTTTTCTGGGGACACTAGTATCAGTGGCATCTATATTTTCATTAGCTTCACTGTACCTTTAGTCAGGTTCTACATCTATGTTTCAGCTGGGTACCAAGCACAGGCTGAAGCTCATACAAGACCAAGCTCCCTAGTTGTCTTAATTGCACAGATTCCAGCTCACATTCAGGTGAGCAAAGGTTCCAGGGTGCAAACACATATAGCATGGACAGAAGTATGGAGGTGCATATCCAGGTGAAGAAACAATCTGGGGTTTGCTCATAATTTGGTCCCTGCACCAAAGGATGGTCTGATCTGTCCTGCATGCTCAAGGGACACAAATGCACTGAGGGTATCTACAGGGCTGTCAGAGGCTTCCTGCTGCATCATCTTTGCTACTGTGGTCCAAGCAAGGAAGACTGATACAGAGACACCCCTACCAACTCCTTTGCCACATAAAGGCACACGAAAACAGAAGAACAGATAATGCTGCTTACACAGCACTCCCACAAGCTTTTGCAACAAAATGCTGTAAGTAACTGTTAGTTTGGATTAGTTCTTCAAAAGACCTTTGTAAGATGCTCATTCTCTGCACATCAATAGAGAGTGGCAAGAGGAGGATTATTTTGGTGTTGCACTTCTCTTTGAACTTGATGTTTTTCCCCTGTGAGCACCTAAGGATGGTGGAAGCTGTACCAGGTTCTGCAGGTTCTCCCACCTGATAGGTAGGTGAGTAGATAGTTGTTGTCAACCATCACCCAACCCACAATTGCCTTACCTTGCTGCTTTGCAAAAAAACACACCTGTGCTTTGTCTCCCAAAGAATCTTACAGCAATATTTCTGACATGCGTAAGTTATCACACTGGAGAAACAACTCTGTCCTTTCTGGAACTGAATATAGCTCCACATCCACTGTCAAGCTCTACCCAAATCTTCCACCAGGATTAATTCCACTTACAAATACCAGTCTGCAATTTTGTCTGCTGTCAAGCCAGACTGGGCATCCAAGAAAGTTTTTACTTGGTTTTAGCAGGAAAGTCTTGTCCTTCCATCTGTGGACTCCATCCATTGCTGTCAGCAAATGACCCTGTCCTATCCCATCTAGACTGCTCTCGCCAGATCAGGAAAGATATGCAATACTTACAACTGGAACATTCGTTTTCTCTTCATGCTCCACAGTTGCCAAAATAAACTCTCCACCAGATAGAGGCAAAAAGTTACTAACAGAGTGAGTTATGCCCTGATTGCTGCATTCCTCTGGGCATTCCCTAGGGGCTTGCTTGCTGCACAGCCTGGAGAGGAAGTGCTCTGCATCCCTTTCAGCATTTAACTCTAGCAACACCTCATGAATGAATGAGTGAATTAATGAATACAAAATATGAGCAAACAAAGTACACTCAGTCCAGCTCCTGATTCGCTTTATCTCACGCTCACTGGGCCAGGCTGAGGGGCAGGGGTATGTATTTGTGGCCCACCAGGCTCGTGCTGCATGAAAGCATCCAATTTCCTATTGGTTTTTAATTCCTTACTATTTAATTTTACTGAGGCTTTCCTTACTTCTCTTTGCCTGCACTGAAAGGAAAAACAAAAGCTCTCTCATGACCACGATGCTCCCTTTCCTTCATCTTCTTACCAGGGTAGCTTACCCCAGCCCCCTCTCCAGGGTGTGGTGGCCAGCACCTTGGGCTGTGTGCTATATGAGGCCATGCCACTCATCGTAGCAAGCAATACAATATTCTCCCTGTTTAGTCTCCACCTCATTCCTTTCCCTCACCTCTATTTGTTTTCTCAACTGATGAAATGCACAGAGCAAAGCTTTTCCTCGCCTACAACCCTTTCCTGGTTAAAGCAGTTCATTGAAAACACTTTTCATGACCTGCACTAACCAGACCTTCTCATATCACCGTATTCAGCTTTTTCATTCCTGTGGCTTTAGCCACTTTTTCATTGTTGTTTCACCACTTTGCACGTATGGAGACATGGCTGACTGGTTCATTCGTTCCCTAACCATCCTCGTGGCCTTTTTATACTGCAGTGCAGTTTGGGCTATACTTCGCTCCCCTGGGGTGGCATGGTGAAGACCCACACAGCCTCACTGCTGTTGGCATCTCACTCTTAGCTCCCCTGGGAACTTCCAGCTGTCCAGGAGCTTTCCAGACAATCAATTTCATTCCAGTGGCCTGAAAGGCCATCGCATGGAGAGATGTCCCAGGTGTACCTCCCTTCCACAGACCTAATGTCCTGTGCTGGACAAATCTCATGACCCCAGATTCATTATATTGTATGGACACCTCCTACTAAACACATGATCCAAAGCCTCTAAGGATTGAAGCCATATAACCATGAGTCCCCTGTCCCTTCAGCAAGTTCAATACACGCTTAAGGTTTATAAGGGCAATACCCTAACATCAAGCAAATACTAAAATCTACTTTATGCTGGACAAGAATAGAGTCATACCACATGGATGTGACAGTCACTCCCTTGTCATGGCGAGATGACCTCCTTATCACACTCTTGACTACACCTATAAATAACACCATCCATCTACAAACAACTGCAAGAAGCTGACTAGAAAAGCATCTGCTTTGTGCTCCCCTTCTGCTTTGTTGCCATGTCTCCGTGCTGTGCCCCAGGTTGCAGTCACAAGGTGCCATTTGGGGTGACTGGCTGAAGCAGAGCTGGGAAACCAGGACTCTCAACCACAAATCCCTTGGGAATACTCGTGTCAGGCACTTCTCAGCACTGCTGCCTGCAAGAAAGTTACTTCTGATGTCTTTTACCACGAAAACTTGCATCTCTCCACCAGTTGACCTCATCCCCTCCCTCCCATTCTTGCTTCCAGCTATTTATTCGCCCCAAATAACTTCCATGGCTGGCAGGGGAAAGGCGAGCCAGTTGTGAAAAGCAAATGTCCCATTGCATGCTGAGAGCTGGGTGCAGACCTGTTCGCACTGCCTCTGCTCAGTGGGAGCTGGGACCTCTTTTCTACAGACGGTGCATGCTCCCTGCCCAAAGTCTGCCAATTTATTTATTAAAATCTGGGTTCTATGGAAAGCATCAGTCTCCCAGCTAGGAGCAGGTGCTGTGTCCAACCCAGACAAGTGCCCTACTGCCCGGCACAGCCCAGCTCCCCTAACATTGGACACTTGCTAAAGCAGACAAGTGGCTCATTTGGTCATTTGACATCCTCTAACAATGAAATTGTAGCTTACCATGATGTCTTCCGGGCTGGTTTTGAGGGAAAAATTGTACATTTGCCTTGAGCAGCAGGTTGCCTGCCTTAATGGGGAAAATGCTTGTTTCCTTTTAACTGTTCACAAAAACTGTTTATGTCCTCTAAAGTATTAGGATAGTTGTAACCTTCCAGAATGACATATTAGCTTTCTATTAAACACATTTCATAGAATCATAGACTCATAGAATGGTTTGGGTTGGAAGGGACCTTAAAGATCATCTAGTTCCAACCCCCCCCCCCATGGGCAGGGACACCTTCCACTAGACCAGGTTGCTCCAAGCCCCATCCAACCTGGCCTTGAACACTTCCAGGAATGGGGCATCCACAACTTCTCTGGGCAACCTCTTCCAGTGCCTCATCACCCCCACAGTCAAGAACTTCTTCCTAATATCTAATCTAAATCTACCCTCTTTCTGTTTAAAATCATTACCCCTTGTCCTATCACTACATTCTCCATCTTGCTTATAAGCCCCCTTTAGGTACTGGAAGGCTGCTGTAAGGAGTCCCTGAGCCTTCTCTTCTCCAGGCTGAACAACCTCAGCTCTCTCAGCCTGTCTTCATAGGAGAGGTGCTCCAGCCCTCTGATCATCTTCATGGCCCTCCTCTGGACTCGCTCCAACAGTTCCATGTCCTTCTTATGTTGAGGGCCCCAGAGCTGGACGCAGTATTCCAGCTGGGGTCTCACGAGAGCGGAGTAGAGGGGCAGAATCACCTCCCTCGACCTGCTGGTCATGTTTCTTTTGATGCAGCCCAGGATACGGTTGGCTTTCTGGGCTGCAGGCGTACATTGCTGACTCGTATTCAGTTTTCATCCACCAACACCCTCAAGTCCTTCTCCTCAGGGCTGCTCTCAGTCCACTCATTGCCCAGCCTGTATTTGTGCTTGGGATTGCCCCGACCCATGTGCAGGACCTTGCACATTTATGTGTTATTTTTAGGAATGGAGGCACAACCTGTATAAAACCTTAAACTGCATGAATATTAATTTTCAGAGTGGAAAGGGGACAAGTTTCCGAGTCAGCACGAGCCAGAAAAGCACCCTCAAATTAAATGGAAAGTCACTGGAACACACAAGCACTTGGGGATATCCTTGATATTCAAGATGTGCCTTGATATCCAGTTAGATATGAATTGCAACCAAGATCAGCTTCATCTAATCTACAAAGATCAATCAAAAGAACTCCTGTGATAGTTCTGGGCTTTGAACATGAAATAATTGCAACTGAAGCAAGCATTTTACTCCTCAAAGTTCATTTTCTTCTGCCAACAGAGCATCTAAGCCCAGGAGAAGGGTTGCACCTGCAGTGTCAGTGGCTTTGCTATAGATTATGGTGGGGGTTAAGAATCCATTTCTTGAGCAAACAGCAAAAATTTTGAGCTGATAAAAAGTTTCTGCTTATGAAAAAAAGTATCTTCAGCAATAGCAAACGAAGAGCTGAAGATCAAAACACTAGTTTAGGAGCATGATCTGTGCTGAAGCAGCTTTTTGAGTTGTCTGAGGATTTTAAGTTTCACAAGGCTGAGCTAAATGAAGTACATGACAGCATGCAGAGGCAAATCACCGTTACTCTAAATGGGCAGAGGGGGGATACGTGATGTGTTGAAACTCCTGAAACTGTCACTGGCAGAGGCAAGAATACAGTTTCCAGCTCTGCATTCTTAGCCATTAAATAAAGCACTCAGGCTATTACCCTGTCTCTATATGGTGTGATAGTTATGCTGTGATATTTGCTAGTGGACCTGATTTCAAGAGGGAAAAAATATCTCGAGTTTCCAGTGAAGGCAGCTGTCTGGGATCTATGCAGGTCCTGCTTAGCAAGGCATCTTCCTACAAACCAGGCACCGAGCAAGAATGTTCCCACCAAGTATGTTTAATCAGTATGCAGAGACTGTATAAGACGAAAATTGGAAACTTAACCAAGGCAAACAAAATGAATGGCAGATAGCAAATAAAAACAAATACAAAGATCTAATTTTATGTATCACTGGAAAATTTCACCAGCTCAAATGTCAAGATCTGCATTTAAATGCAATTTAAGCAATAAGGGGCTGATTTTCAAACCCACTTTCACCGTTTTTACCATCGCCATTTAAACATCTTATATTGCATTTAAAACTACAGCACTAAGAGTACAATAGACCCATGAAATTAATTCTGACTGGCTTTGATATACTAGAAAATATGCCTGGTGTACACATAAATCTATTTTATTATAGGAGCTTAATGACATTAACTTTATATTAACGGACCACACTCCCTTAGTGCCTTGCTGAGCCTCAGTGCAGGAGATCACGGTTAATGCCGGTTTGGCTGCACCCAGGGACACGGGCAAGCAGAGCTGCAGTCTAACCGCTCGCTTGGGATGGGGAGGTGGGTCCCCAAACAGTCAGATTGAAGATTAACTCACACGAGTGCTTTTTATAAAAATTCTGTGCTTAAAATCAAATGCAGAACGAGCAGGTCATTATTAGCAAGCCTCGGCTGTGGGTGCAGCGTGGGGGTTTCCATTGCGCAGAGCTGGTGCGTGACGGGCTGCTGCAGAGCCCAGCTGATGGGGATGTTCCAGCCAGCGGGAGCATCCCTGCAAAAGCCTCCGTTGCTGGGGTTATCAGCACTGCGTGTCTTTCTGCTTTGACAATCTCACTGAAGTTTGCAGCTATTCAAAACAGTTTTACGTTCATTTGCATGGACAGACTCCAGCGGAACATCCCTGTGCGGGCTGCGGCTCTGCGCGAGCACTGCGAGGCAGCCGAAGGACATTTAGTGGCTGCCTGATGACCTCTCCGGTTTCCAGAATAACTTATTTTTTCTGAGATTTTCTGGACAGAAACACGTGCTGCACTGTGCACACTGAGAAAGAGCCAGACTTGGGAGGAAAACCTCCTAAATCGGACATGCTCTGTGCATGGCCTGTATACATACTGTACAGGGCTTTTGGTGAACACTTTTACCAGCAAAAGGGTTTTAACTACCATACATGAGAATTGGAGGCTTTGTCAACGTTCCTACCCTGCACCTCTCCAGTCAGCTCTCCTGACACGCACCAGTGGATCTGTGACCTGGAGAGACACGTTTTGGGGTTCAAATGTCTATTATATGGCTTCTTGCACCATGTGATCCGAATTCACCAGCCCCAGTGATCAAGTTCAGTTCTAGGTCTCTTCAGCCCTGCTGACATGCTACTGGTAGTTATAAAGCAAAATTTTGGGTTGCGCTGACAGAAATGAGCACTACTGGCCGAGCGCCATAGGGCTGCCAGACCTAAGCTGACTGCCCTCGCTGGGGCACCACAGACCAGCTCCTGTCTGAGATGGATCCAAAAGAGAGGGAGCAGAGGCACAGGGGATTTGGGGAAGAATTTCCTGGGGTTACTCTTTCTAATAAAATAACAAAAAATTCCTGAGCAATTGATGCAATTCTGAAACCAGAATTTTGGCCGATTGAACTTGCAAGCTTTGCAGACCTGAAAAAAAAAAAAAAAGAAAAGAAAACCTTCGAGAAATCCCCAAACCAAAAAGAAGAGCAATAGCTCGTATGAAATCAGGCCCCGTGCGTGGGATGTGTTTGGCCACGCTATTGCAACATCCGCCCTGCACATAGGTTACCTCACGCGGCAGAGAATGACCCCCATGAGACAGGTTTGGGAGATGAGATAACGCTCCTCCTTACCTTGCAGACAGCGGAAGGTGCTCGATGCAAAGGCTCACACAAGGATATTGTCACAGCCCCAAACTACCCTATATAAAGTCTCAGGAATGCGGGCTCAGCTTTTCAGCTCCTTGCAGGAACCTCTTCCCTCCACCTCAGATGTTTCTAAGCAATATATAGCAATGGCATTTATTATTATGCTTTTCATTAGGCATCAATACCAAGCCTTCCTTAGCTGAAGCCTTCACAGGCCCAGCACAGACCAAGTTATTTATTACTTTTGCTCCGCACAGGAGCTTTTTGTGGACACCTTTAAGTAAAGAGCTGTGCTCCAGAAGTCGTTTGCAGCTCAGCTCCCTGACAGTAACTTTACTGCGCCACAAACTTACAATGTTATAACAGATTTATGGCACTCTTCTAACAAAGACACTGCTTTGCAGGGACCGTTCCCAGGCCACATTTCAACATGTAAAACCAGCTGTGTCTGCTCTATCAACATTCGTTGAAGGAATTATAAGAAATAATAATGGGAGAAAACTTTCCTATCTCTCCTTAGATGCAGTGATGACTAGTAATATTTGGCTTAAATAAGTATACACATAAATGTATGCTTTTTTCCAGATGGAAAACAAGCCCAAAAAATTTCAGCCCAAAAGCTGAAAATCGTAACAAATTGCTACCTGAAAACGAATTAAAATGGAAACCATTATGCAACTTTATCTTTGTTATGCTAATTTACAGCTACTATTCCCTTAGGCCTAGTATAATGCCAAACTCTAGTCTCTTATCAATCTTTCCCTAGGACGAGAGGATCATGTGGTCTCTTATATTAAAATATTATGCAAAAGAGATACTGTGAATTTTGGTTCAATTTTGTAACCCCGTGTCTTCAACTCCTCTTTCTGTACTGTGTTTTAGAAGAGCAAGAGCCATCAGACTGACGTTACACAAAAGTTGCCTTTCCCTGAATTCATGAGCCTTGAATAAATGCGCAGGCACAATGGGGCATGATATGGGGGTCTGCATACAGAGAGGAAAAACTGTACACGTCAGAAGCATACAGCATGCTACAGACTAACTATATATTTTGCATTAACATTTTAATAGCTCAATCTCATGACAAAAATTGCAATGAGGGGAAAAGGGAGGCAGGCTGAATCCACCCAAGGTGCCACGTTCATGGGGAAAAGCAAACCCTGGTTCATCACAACCCTGCTGGTGCCATCCCAAAGGCTTGTCCACGCCACCCTTCCCTGAGGGACTTTTCCCGCATGCATCTGCTGGGCTCCTCTTCCCTTGCCACCCTTCCAGGGGAGCACGGGCCCAGAGGACTCCTGTCCCATCCTCTGTTCCTCCCTTCACTGGCGCTAGCAGGAGTGCTTTACACCTCTAAGTTGAAGGTAATTTGCTCCAGGTGGAGGGTGTAACAGTGATGCACAGCCCCCAGCACCACCTTCAGCCTTGTGCCCATGACCTGGTATATGGCAGAGGCAAAAATCCTCCAGGTTCACCTTCTTGAAGGGGTTTCTACCCCAGCAGCATCCACCAGGTATTTCTAAGCTCTGTCTTTTCTCACCATGCACATTAATGTGCATGCGGTTGTATTTATGAAAAATGAGTCAAAGTGTCCATATCAAGCACGGGGTGGGTGAGGGGACTGGAAGAGGGGGAGGGAAGGGCAGATTTGGAGCAAAACCCCATCAGCCTCGCCATTTGAGAGGGCAAAGGGCGAGTGGTAACTTGAACATCTGCCATTCAGCAATGTGGCTTCCTCCTGAATCAGCGATTCGCTTGATGCTGTGTGGGAATGCCCACGGGACACATCTTGGAAGGGTTAGTGAACAAGTGTGAGCAGCTGTACATGCTCGCTTTGAAAGCTTATCCTTTCCTTTCCAGGACTTTATACATATCAAGATTTAACTCTATCTCATAATCCACTCCCTGCTCTAAGGACATCCCTCACTGGCCTTTAAAATAACCATTTGCTGTTACATAAATGTCGGGTTGAATCTTCGTGAGCAATTTAACTTATTTTCCACCCTTTTTTCCTGCCTGTTGAACACAAGAGAGTTATTCCCTATGTGCAGCTGCTCAGCTGGTGAGTTACCAGCCGTGCCTGACCCCATCTGTTTGCAAACCCATGTGCACAAAATCCAGCCCACATGCATGCAGCATCACTCCAGCCAATACCTCTTGCACCCTGTATGCTGAATATTTCTTCCAGCAGCTCCCCTCTTCCCTTAAGCTGAAGCATAACCTTTTTTTCCCCCTTTGCATGAGCTGTAGGTGCAAACCGGTTCATCGTCCATCTGATTCCTCTTGCTAAAGGTTGCCCCTGAATAATCCTGCTGCCAAGGTGGCAGCCAGCTATTGCTCATCCACACCACATCTCTCTAATTAACCCCCCTGAGTACACAGATACCTGTCAAAGACCTTTAAATGAAGCTTTCTCTGCTCAGTATTCAGTGCCTGATGCCAGGGGAAGGGTTGGGTTGTTCTATTTACCCTCATCTCAAAGACCTACCCAGGACCCCTAAATGACAATGTCTCCTGTGATAATGCCACAATAATGGCAGCATTTGGGACTACACACACCTTAAAGCAATGAATGAAGACTTAAAACTGACCTAAATTTTTTCACACTACTCCTGTGATAAGCACAAACATATCCGCATGTGTTTGGGATTAAATGACAAAACAGCAAATCCTAGATATTTGGAATAGAATAGACTATTTCAGTTAGAAGGGACCTACAACAATCATCTAGTCCAACTGCCTGACCAATTCAGGGCTGAGATCTGTTGAGGTGCTTTCTTTTTTCCTTTAAAGCCATTTGGATGCAGTTGGACAAAAATTATAGCACTATGCTATCTACTATACCGTCATCTTGCAAATACTTCACAGCCATGCCTGAGAACATTACAATTCCCATTATAATGGAGCTTGCGCTGTGCCTGCAGAGGTCTCTCTGCAAGACTGGATTTCTATATTTAAGCCTCTGAAGACAGAGGGCAGGTTGCAGATGGTCTCATAAGGCACCCCAGCCTGCCTGGGGGTTATTCAAACCAGCGATGAGATAATCCAATTGACCCGACGACTCAGTTGTTTCTGTAAATCTCCTGTGCAATGATGGAAATAGGTGGAAATTGCAAATTGGTTACAGGAATGTCTGGGTTAACAAATGCTTCGGCAACAACATGAAGAGTAGTATCCCCACAACTGTGAAATTGGGTTATATGTTATATCTGTGGACTGGCAAACAGCGTTTCATAGGAAACGTGGAAGCTGGGAGCCTGGCAGAGGACGAACTCGGCCCCGCCGCTGGCATCTCCAGCCACGGTGGTCCACATTTAATCCAATGTCTCCTGGTGTCAGGGGGCAGAAAAAGCAGTGCTTCACCTCAAAGACATCGTCATCCCCAGGAACATCAGACCTTTGGGTCTTCAGCAGGGCACAGCTGCATGCGTAGCGGGGCACGGGGACCATCCAGCCCTGAAGTCTAGGATGTAACATGAGATAAACGTGTTGTAATCACAGTAATCCTGGGAATTTGTCCCGATTTATTCACATGAAACGACTGGGCTGCACTTGAATTTGCAGCGATTCCCTGTAATGGCAGGGTTTGAACTTCTTAATGAGACACCCCAAGCCCAAGCTGGGAATGGCACTGCTTGTTAGTCTTTAATTTGTACACAACCCACCGCCACGTGGCACAGGGAAGGGGAGAGGATCTGAAGGGCTGCCTGACCCCATGAGAAAGATTGGCCTTGCTGAGGACCGCTGAAGACAGGGCTGGTGTCCACTCCCTAGTCATCTTTTTGTTTTTTCTTTTTTTTTAAATTTGATTCAACCAGAGAAGGCCATGTGAATAACCTCATATTTTAAATCAAACCAGTCCCATCTCCCTCACACACACCTCTCTACCACTCCACTTAATTTTTACAACTGTTTTTTCCCCAAAAATGTCCAATAAGGCAAAAAGTTATAGAAAGAGATGTTTTTTCTTAAGAAACCAATTCTGCATCATTTCCTAGCTTGTATTCTTTCCTTTCTCTCTCCTATTTCAGAGGAAGCAACTTTCTTATCCCTGCTGCTGCCAACCTCCTACTTACAAGAGAATGCATCCAAAATAAACTCATTAATTTCAGTGAAGATACTTTGGAATTATTTCATTATAACTCCAAGTATAATTTTGCCCCATCTCTTTAACCACTGTACAGATTCCTGTTATGCACTCAGATTTCACCCTGCGTCCAGCACTCTTCATAGCTCAATTAATGTCACAAAAACTCAGTTATATTAGAAATTAAAGCAGAAACAGAGGCATTGCCACTGTCTTGTCTCAGTCAATAGTTGATATTCACCTGGAGGAAGGTGCAAGGCTTTTCTTTCCTTCTTTCTTTCTTTTAAAAAAGAAGCATTTATGAATTCCTTTAAAACAAACAAACAAACAAACCCCCAAGAAACAAGATTCTCTGTAACTGCCTTAGATTTAAGGGGTTTTTTTCCTGACTCACAGCAGCATGATGTGGGGAGATGCAGACAACTGGACCAGGCTGACGTCAGGATAGTGGAAGAAATATTACCTTTTGGAGGTGTAGGCAATGCATTTCTGCATCCCCATTTTGGAAGCGTAGCTAGCAAATGGAAACATTTACATACTATTCATATCCCCAGCCAAGAGGATTTTAATTAGAGGATTTAATTTGTTGGTTTTGCCTTTATCATGAAAAGACATTTTAAAAAATCAAAGGTAACAATCCACATGATCATTCAATCCAATATATTCAATTTATACCATCCTAAAATTTCCTCTAATAAAAGTCAGACGTGTTATTCATTCCTATGTTGGCACAGGGCTCTGAAGCTCTCATTTAGTTCTCTTGTGTAAAATAATTAGGTACTGAAATTTATTTCACTTTTTGTTTATGAGCACAACACACTGCAAAGCACACAGGATACCCAATAACGGCTGCACTTCAGCCGCACGTGATCCCTATGGAAAATGGGATTGCTTAGAAGGACATGTACCAACATACAGAAAACAGGATTTTTTCTTCCCAATTATCCTCCCGCATGCGGGAACGCAGGGTGTGTATATCAGTATATCTCTGAAGTTTGGAGGAGAGGTAATACCTAGGATTAAAACTGTTACAGACACGTTATTTCTTGCCATACAACATGGAAATATCAAAGTTCACACCCTGTTATTTTGGAAGATCAAACCAAGCATGGATGGCAGAACCTGTCTGACTAAAAAGAGCACCCATTTGGGACTCATGCTCACTATGCTGAAGCTCTTGGATAGGGGTTTTTTCCCCCAATTTTTCATTCTTCCAAATACTAGAATGATAGAATCCTAGAATAGTTTGGGTTGGAAGGGGCCTTAAAGATCATGTAGTTCCAACCCCCCGCCATGGGCAGGGACACCTTCCACTAGACCAGGTTGCTCAAAGCCCCATCCAACCTGGCCTTGAACACTGCCA